>JBBPBX010013802.1:8335-20041 GCA_038048925.1 Garcialebias charrua
CCTGATGCATGCTCAATAATCCAGGTAGAAAAATCTAAAAAAGCTAAGTCTGGTCCTCTGGACATTCAAAAAACAAAAAAAACAAAACAAAGCAAAAAATTGTAGAAACGTTTCGTCTTTCGTCCGAAAGACTTCCTCAGTCTGAGGTGCTGGGTTCAGCTCAGTCTTATAAATAGCACCCTCTCACAGTGTTACACAACCAGTTGGCTGATGACAGCCTGAAACCAGCTGCTCACATGATCAAGGAGGACCATCAGCCTAACAATGGATCGTTAGCACCCTGATGGTTGTTTGCTATTCACAGAGGGCTGAGTGATACCAGCAATCACAGCATTGTAGGAGGGGGACAGTTGAACTCGGAGGCCTCCACCCCTGTTTAATGATGGGCGGTTTCTTTTCACAAAGATGGCCTCCTTTACTCCTCTCTCAAACCATCGTTCCTCTCTATCAAGGATGTGAACATCTTCATCCCTGAAAGAGTGACCGCTGGCCTGGAGATGAGTGTAGACTGCAGAGTCCTGACCTGATGATGTTGATCTTCTGTGCTGGGCCATCCTTTTGGCCAGTGGCTGTTTAGTTTCCCCGATATAAGACTGATCACAGCCCTCCTGACACTGAACAGCATACACAATGTTACTCTGTTTTTGCCGGGGGACTGGATCTTTGGGATGAACCAGTTTTTGCCGTAATGTATTTTGAGGTTTAAAAGCCACTGGGACGTTGTGTTTAGAAAATAAACGTCTCAATGTCTCTGAAACCCCTGCAACATATGGAATGGCCACTGGTCTGGGTCTGGGTTCCTTCTTTTCACCTGATGGCTGGCTGGAGTCCTGTTTGGGTTTCTTCTCTGCTTTCAGGAAGGCCCAGTTAGGATATCCACATTTCTCTAGAGCCTGTTTTGTGTGTGATTTCTCCTTCTGTCTGGCTCCTGCGTTAGTGGGGACGCTGTCTGCTCTGTGGTACAGAGTCCTGATGACTCCTAACTTGTGCTCCAGAGGGTGATGGGAGTCAAACTGTAAATACTGGTCTGTGTGGGTGGGTTTGCGGTACACCTCAGTTTGCAAATTTCCTCTATCAGAAACGACCTCACAGTCCAAGAAAGCTAACCTGCCATTTTTTGCCTGCCTATTGTTGCCAACCTGTACATGGAGGAGGTAGAAAAGAGAGCCTTGACATCCTTTACGGGGAGACCACCAAGTCATTGGTTCAGGTATGTTGATGACACCTGGGTTAAAATTAAATCTCAGGAAGTCCAACATTTCACTGATCACATCAACTCTGTGGATAAATATATCAAGTTCACACGAGAAGATGTAAGAAATGGCAGGTTGGCTTTCTTGGACTGTGAGGTCTCAGTTTCTGATAGAGGAAATTTGCAAACTGAGGTGTACCGCAAACCCACCCACACAGACCAGTATTTACAGTTTGACTCCCATCACCCTCTGGAGCACAAGTTAGGAGTCATCAGGACTCTGTACCACAGAGCAGACAGCGTCCCCACTAACGCAGGAGCCAGACAGAAGGAGAAATCACACACAAAACAGGCTCTAGAGAAATGTGGATATCCTAACTGGGCCTTCCTGAAAGCAGAGAAGAAACCCAAACAGGACTCCAGCCAGCCATCAGGTGAAAAGAAGGAACCCAGACCCAGACCAGTGGTCATTCCGTATGTTGCGGGAGTTTCAGAGACATTGAGACGTTTATTTTCTAAACACAACGTCCCAGTGGCTTTTAAACCTCAAAATACATTACGGCAAAAACTGGTTCATCCCAAAGATCCAGTCCCCCGGCAAAAACAGAGTAACATTGTGTATGCTGTTCAGTGTCAGGAGGGCTGTGATCAGTCTTATATCGGGGAAACTAAACAGCCACTGGCCAAAAGGATGGCCCAGCACAGAAGATCAACATCATCAGGTCAGGACTCTGCAGTCTACACTCATCTCCAGGCCAGCGGTCACTCTTTCAGGGATGAAGATGTTCACATCCTTGATAGAGAGGAACGATGGTTTGAGAGAGGAGTAAAGGAGGCCATCTTTGTGAAAAGAAACCGCCCATCATTAAACAGGGGTGGAGGCCTCCGAGTTCAACTGTCCCCCTCCTACAATGCTGTGATTGCTGGTATCACTCAGCCCTCTGTGAATAGCAAACAACCATCAGGGTGCTAACGATCCATTGTTAGGCTGATGGTCCTCCTTGATCATGTGAGCAGCTGGTTTCAGGCTGTCATCAGCCAACTGGTTGTGTAACACTGTGAGAGGGTGCTATTTATAAGACTGAGCTGAACCCAGCACCTCAGACTGAGGAAGTCTTTCGGACGAAAGACGAAACGTTTCTACAATTTTTTGCTTTGTTTTGTTTTTTTGTTTTTTGAATGTCCAGAGGACCAGACTTAAATAAAAATATATTTTCTTACTTTGAGATGGTCATAGCCGACATCTTAGGTTGCCATGCGTTGTTGTTATCAGGCCGAGCAGCGCGACGAGCAAACCACGGGAGCTGCTCGAGGCCTGTGTTAGCTCTCGAGGCCTGTGTTAGCTTCTGCTAGCCAGGCCATGAGCTGGTGTTGGAGCGGCGGTGCGGCCCAATCGGCCATCAATCTGCAGTTGCTTCTCCGCCTGAGACGTCCACAGAGCTCACAGAGCGATTCCAGATAGTAATTAATCCATATGAGGCAATCCTGATCAACAAGTCTTCCAAACCTTGCTGCCTGTAGCCGTGACTAACCCTAAGATGGCTGGCCTCCGGTGACTGGCGACCTTCTTCCTGTTATGACCGACCTTCTTCCTGTTATGACCGGAAGTTGCACAATTATTGCGCAATCATGACAAAAATGATCAGAAATGATCATTTTTTATCATAATTATTATTTATAAAGCCTTTAAAACAACCACAGCTGCAACAAAGTGATGTACACATGAAATTAAGAACATTTAAACACAAAAAAATAATAAAAAAAAAATTTTTTTTTTTTTTTTTTAATACAGTAATTTCATATTTTTATTAAATATGATACGTTCGTAGGTCCCGTGGTTCGCAGGTCGATGGGGTCGTAGGTCGGGGGTTTGCTGTATATATTATATGTATATATATATATATATATATATATGTATATATATATATATANTACCGTATTTTCCGGAATATAGGTCGCGGCTTTTTATCATTTTTGCATGCCCTGCGACCTATATTCAGGTGCGACCTATTTATGGCTTTTTATAAAATAAGCTGATTTGTAATCATTTATTAACAAAAATTAAACTGAGACACACTCTTACAATAATGTCAGCTAACAAATATATTTTTTTAGGTGTTTATCCTGCTAAAATTATTCATTTATTAAAGAAAAGTTCAGCTCAGACACATATTTGCTATAATTTTTATCAAACAAATAATTGTTTTTAAGTGTTAATCTTCTTAAAAGCCTTGCTGTGCGCTCCTGTGGCAGACATTTGCAGCAGAGCTAAACACGGTCCACATTTTGACGTAGGTGCGACCTATATTCAGGTGCGACCTATATATGGATTTTTCCAATTCTTTGGCAATAATTGGACAATGCGACCTATATTCAGGTGCGACCTATACTCCAGAAAATACGGTATATGTGTATATATATATATGTGTATATGTATGTGTATATGTGTATATGTATGTGTATATGTGTATATGTATGTGTATATGTGTATATATATATATATGTATATATATGTATATGTGTATTTTTTTTGGCCTTGTGTCCGTGATAGAGATACTTTTTTGTTGCAGAAATTGCCAAAACAATTCCAGTTTTTAACAATTACAACTTTGACTCCCTTTATTTCTTTGATATCTGAGTCTCTGATATAATTAACTTTTTTCTTTTTTTTTAGCAATGGCATTCATTTTAGTTACACTGTCCCTAATTCTAACCATTGAGTTCCTTTAAAATAACAACTCACTAAAAAAAGTCTTTATTTATATAATGTAACATTTTGCTGTACAATCTCAAACAAACTAAGACCAGAGAGCGAACCAGATAATCTTTCAGAGCAACAAAGCTTTGCCCTCCTGTTCATTGGTCAGTGTGGACCTCTTGGTTTTGTCATGTTTTAATTTGTGTGTAACTTGTGGTTATAGTTACTAAATGTCATAATAAAGTAATGTTTTGCATTTGGAGTAATTCTAAAATTGTTTTCTTTACATTTCTTTCAGCTGGTGGAAATGAAGTATGGTGAAAAAGCTTAGCAAATCAAATTTGTGAGTAGAACATAAAAAACCCCAGAGCAAAACAAGAAACAACAGAAAAAGCTAAATATGCATTTGTTTGAACCCATTCTATATTAGTCTATTATAAAATTGTTAGTGGTTTATTGGATGTCAGTGGACGGCATGGTGGTGCAGTTGGTAGAGCTGCTACTTGTCAGTGAGAAGGTTGCCAGATCAAATCCTGGCCGGGGACATTTCTGGGTGAAGTTTGCATCTTCTCTTTAATTTCTCACATGTATGGGTTTTCTCTGGGTACTCCAGTTTCCTCCCACAGACCAAAAACATGCATAGTAGGCTGATTAGTAACTCTAAATTGTCCCTAGGTGAGCGTGAGAGAGTGAATGGTTGTTTGTCTCATTTGTCTCCATGTGTGATGGATCGCAGACCTGCCCAGAGTGTCCCCACCTCTCACACAGTGATTTCTGGATATGGGCACCAGTGACCCTCATGACACGAAAAGGATATAGCAGGTAAACATAATGGTGTCACAATCGGCTGTTTTGTAAAACCCAAAGTGCAAGCAGGACTCCAAAGAAATGTTCAAAAAGATTTATTTAGAAAAAGAGAAAGCATATAATGCTGAAGGGGCAGTGACTCTACTTACATTGCACTCTAAAGGCAAAAACACTAGGAGACAAATGTGAAGGTGTAGGCATTACACTAGCCTGGTTGAAACCAGACCCTGTCCTTCACTTCGCTTCAGACAAGGGTCTGGACTTTCTCCATTTTAAAACGATTCTTGCTGGAGGCGTTGGCCTCTGCTGAGGAACAAAACCATTGGATATTTTGAACAGGAAAAGCATTCTGCTCCCTCCCCTCAGAGCCACCCCCCGTGCTCTGGTGAACTTGACTGACAACTGCTCCGCCCCCTGCAGCTTTTCTCTCGCTGCTGGCTGCCGCGCTGGAAATCCTGTGTTTATATGTTATAAAACGTTTAAATAAAATAAAATAAAACCATGGATCGCTGGTCTAGCTCACCAGGGGCCTCATGTATCAACCGTGCGTGCGCACAAAAACCTTGCTTACGTCACTATCCACGCAAAACCCCGTATTGTTAGGGTCCTGACTCAGGGACCGTGGAAAGAACCCATTTGCAGACAGGACTCAGGAGGCAAAGTAAAAAAATAAATACTTTAATTGTTCAAACAGAAAAAAGGCTGACATTGGCAGCATAACTCACATAACTCAGGGAACTCGGGGAACAGGACTAGGATGAACCCAAAACGATGACGAACCGACCAAGACAGAACTCACAGAGGAACTTATATACACACAGGCAGGGCTTGGGACAAAGGTGAAAATAATCAGACTAATTGGAGCAGAACACCAGGAAGGACCAGAGTGAACACTTGGGGAAGTAATAAATAACAGACCAGGGCAAGGGAACTAACTAAAACATGTAACATGAATAACTAAACTGGGGCTGAACAGGGAAGTAAACTAAACAGGAATTTAACTAATCTGGAGCAGGACAGGGAAATAAACTAAATCTGAAATAACTAAAATGGAGCAGGGTAGGTTGAATGGAAAACACATGGAAAGTCCAGGAGAGGGAGCCAACCTCACAGTGGGAACAAAGAGCTGACTAAACAAACAGAACACAGAAACAAAAACAGAAAGCTTAACAGGGCAAGACAAAGACACTAGACAACTGAGAGGAGACAAAGAACTAAATTAAACTCAAGAGAAGACTAAAAGAAACACAAACAGACAGAACACAGAAACACCAGACAACAGAAGACAGACCATGACAGAACCTCCCCCTCAAGGGACGTCACCTGACGTCCCACAAAGCACAAACACAGAACGGGCGGGAGGATGGGGGAAAACACAAGGACGGAGGGCCAGAACAAACTAAACAAAAACCGACAGGGCAAGACCTGGGCAACGTTCAAAAACAGAAGAGTGGCCGGGCGGGCGGCTGACCGGGAGACCGTCCATCAAGCAGAAGTCGGTCAGGCGGTCGACCGGGAGGCCGTCCATCGCCAGGAGCCAGGTCAGGCGGTCGACCGGGAGGCCGTCCATCGCCAGGAGCCAGGTCAGGCGGTCGACCGGGAGGCCGTCCATCGCCAGGAGCCAGGTCAGGCGGTCGACCGGGAGGCCGTCCATCGCCAGGAGCCAGTTCAGGCGGACGTCCGGGAGGCCGTCCAGCACGAGGAGCCTTTGAGACCATAGCAGACAACATGGGGACCAGAGGAACCGTAACCGGCGAAGATGAAACCCTAGGAGCCGCAGACGACGAAGGCGAGGCCACAGGAGCCGCAGACGACGAAAGCCAGACCTCAGGAGCCGTAGACGTCGAAGGCCAGACCTCAGGAGCCGCAGACGTCGAAGGCCAGACCACAGGAGCCGCATACGTCGAAGGCCAGACCTCAGGACAGCAGAAGACGTGAGGAGGGTCCTCCAGGACCCCCTCGGCACAGGATACAGGAGGAAGGTCCTCCGGGACCCCCTCGGCACAGGATACAGGAGGAAGGTCCTCCGGGACCCCCTCGGCACAGGATACAGGAGGAAGGTCCTCCGGGACCCCCTCGGCACAGGATACAGGAGGAAGGTCCTCCGGGGGACCCCCTCGGCACAGGATACAGGAGGAAGGTCCTCCGGGACCCCCTCGGCACAGGATACAGGAGGAAGGTCCTCCGGGACCCCCTCGGCACAGGATACAGGAGGAAGGTCCTCCGGGACCCCCTCGGCACAGGAGACAGGAGGAAGGTCCTCCGGGACCCCCTCGGCACAGGAGACAGGAGGAAGGTCCTCCGGGACCCCCTCGGCACAGGAGACAGGAGGAAGGTCCTCCGGGACCCCCTCGGCACAGGAGACAGGAGGAAGGTCCTCCGGGACCCCCTCGGCACAGGAGACAGGAGGAAGGTCCTCCGGGACCCCCTCGGCACAGGAGACAGGAGGAAGGTCCTCCGGGACCCCCTCGGCACAGGAGACAGGAGGAAGGTCCTCCGGGACCCCCTCGGCACAGGAGACAGGAGGAAGGTCCTCCGGGACCCCCTCGGCACAGGAGACAGGAGGAAGGTCCTCCGGGACCCCCTCGGCACAGGAGACAGGAGGAAGGTCCTCCGGGACCCCCTCGGCACAGGAGACAGGAGGGGCTCCTTCCTGGGAGGCACCTTCCAAAGACACTGGAGTTTCTGGGTCTCCTGCTGCAGGTTCTGGGTCTCCTGCTGCAGGTTCTGGGTCTCCTGCTGCAGGTTCTGGGTCTCCTGCTGCAGGTTCTGGACCTCCTGCTGCAGGTTCTGGACCTCCTGCTGCAGGTTCTGGACCTCCTGCTGCAGGTTCTGGACCTCCTGCTGCAGGTTCTGGACCTCCTGCAGACACTAGGGACTCAGGGGACACAGGAAAATCAGGAGATACTGCAGTTTCTGCAATAGATGAGTCTCTAACTGCAGGAGGCTGGAGGCTTGTGGCCACAGGATGAGAGTTTGGTGCAGCAGGCTTTAGAGCCCTTATCTCACTCAAAAGCCCTTTATAAAAAGGAAGCTGGGCCAGACCAGGTTGAGAAAACACAAGGCTTTCTGCAGAGGAAAGCAAAAGGTTAATACAGTCTGGATTGTCCATGGCAGAGGTCAGCAAACGTAATAAGGTTTGATTTATTGAAGCAAAGTCACTGGTCTGGAGCTGGGACGAGTGGGACCCAGTCTCGCCGAACTGAGCAGGAACAGCTGTACATGTCGGAGGTGTGGGGTCGAGCTTCGTCCTCACCGGAATCCTGGGAGGTGAGGCAACGGGGACCGCGCCCACAGTGACATTGGAGCTGGGCACAGGGGACTCAGTCTCACCGGACCGAGCGGGAACCACTGGACGGACCGGAGGTGTGGTGGACCCTCTCCGGGTCTTGTTTTTGCCTCTCTTACGACGAGGTTGTGAGTGGACCACGGGGGCAAGCCAGAGTTCGTCCTCTGACTCTGCGTCCTCACCCGACGTCCACCCAGAGTAAGTCGGCACGGGAGCTGAGGAAAAACTGGACCTGGGTGTTGTGTGGCTACCTTTAGTCCTTCTCTCCTCCTGCAGCAGGAGAGGTGAAGGCAGAACCTCCACTGCCTGGCTGTACTCCGTCAGGTCCAGGACGGGTTTAGTCCAATAGGTACCACATCGGATGGTGGTTCTCCTCATCTTGAAGAAAACTCAAAAAACAGGTGAGCAAAAAACAAAAACAAAAAAAAACTCAGGAGAACCTGTCTGCTGGGCTCAGAAACTGGTCGGTTCGTACTGTTAGGGTCCTGACTCAGGGACCGTGGAAAGAACCCATTTGCAGACAGGACTCAGGAGGCAAAGTACAAAAATAAATACTTTAATTGTTCAAACAGAAAAAAGGCTGACAATGGCAGCATAACTCACATAACTCAGGGAACAGGACTAGGATGAACCCAAAACGATGACGAACCGACAAAGACAGAACTCACAGAGGAACTTATATACACACAGGCAGGGCTTGGGACAAAGGTGAAAATAATCAGACTAATTGGAGCACAACACCAGGAAGGACCAGAGTGAACACTTGGGGAAGTAATAAATAACAGACCAGGGCAAGGGAACTAACTAAAACATGTAACATGAATAACTAAACTGGGGCTGAACAGAGAAGTAAACTAAACAGGAATTTAACTAATCTGGAGCAGGACAGGGAAATAAACTAAATCTGAAATAACTAAAATGGAGCAGGGTAGGTTGAATGGAAAACACATGGAAAGTCCAGGAGAGGGAGCCAACCTCACAGTGGGAACAAAGAGCTGACTAAACAAACAGAACACAGAAACAAAAACAGAAAGCTTAACAGGGCAAGACAAAGACACTAGACAACTGAGAGGAGACAAAGAACTAAATTAAACTCAAGAGAAGACTAAAAGAAACACAAACAGACAGAACACAGAAACACCAGACAACAGAAGACAGACCATGACACGTATGTATCAAAACTGAACTGAACGTGAATATGTGCGCATCCAGGTACATTTCCACGCCAGCTCCAGTCCAGGCGTACGCACGTTTCTGTGGTTCTTGTTCCTTTGGCGACACTTACAGGTGATTCAGAGAAACTGAAGCCCCACAGTCTGTGGTTGACTTTAAGAGCGGCTTGAAGACCTTTCTTTTCAACCGAGCTTACACTACCTCCTCATGATTCTACTTTTGATCATAGCTGATACTGTTGTTGATTTTAATTGTTTATTAAATGTTTTATTGACATTTAATTCTGTTGCACCTTGTAGCACTTTGAGATTTCCATTAATGAAAAGTGCGTTATAAATTGAATTCATTATTATTATTATTATTATTATTATTATTAACTGTTCATGATGTGAAAATGATTAATATTCCCACCAAACACACGATTAACAAGTATTACATCCACATGACGCAGTAAATAAAGGACGCGCAAAGTTGTGCCAAAAATAAATTTAACAGGAACGGATTCATTCAGCCTTACTGGAGGATATAATAAAGAGTGTAACACGCAGAGCATTTATTTATAAACAGATATAATTTTCTGATCTAGGATATGGCTTATCAGCCGTTCTCAGAAACAATCATTTTTCAGTTTGGCACTGCTGCGCTCTGGAGCAACACAGGTGCATCACGCGTGCACATGAGAAGCAGCAGCGATCAAACTGTTCCACAGGAGCTTTGTTGAGGGAGCTGGCAGGTCGATCTGGACTGTGCCAGTCCAGTCCACACAAAGCCGATTCATGTCCAATAGAATGGTCTCATCTATATGATTCCAAAGGCTGAGTGGTCGCGCTTTGGAGCGCGCGCACCCTCACCGGTGCGGCAGCTGGAGGTGATTCATAATCTGCGTTTATTGTAGATTTCTCCAAAATGACACGTGAAAGTACACCATATATAACTTGTAGGAGAGTAATAGCTTCACAGACAAACAGATTGCGCACAAGGCTGTGGCGCGCGCAGCGTTTGGAGACTCCAACATCACGTCATGTCATGAAAACTCTCCACTGAGACGCACAGACCCGTTTCTTCATATCATCTATTAAATAAACAAAGATCTACCAAACATCTAAGTTCCTCTGTGTTTACAGTAATTATGGTAATAAACTCGTGCGCAAAGTTAATATTTTCACTCAGAATGAATGGATGAGCCGTTGCGCACCAAAGCAGGGTGCGCGCACACACTAATACCGACACACAATCACTCGTTCTTTGCGTGATGAACACATTTTATTACTATTCTTACTTAGGATTATTTTCCTCACTCATATTATATTAAATTCATTATTTTCCTGAATCTAGAAATCATTTCTGATCGCGCAGGGATCAAACAAACATGTCCTTCACACATGCAGGAAGTAATTTGCATCTGTTTAACATATGTAAATGAAGGCGTGTCAGGGGAGGTGTCTCACGTGCGCTCAGTTCCACGTTAATTGTGATGTACAAAAGGAATGTGCGTGGATTCCGGTGTACGCACAGTTTGATACATCTGGATTTTTTTGTGCGTACACACTTTTCTGGATTTGACCGTGCGTCACTTTTCAGTAGGAAATCCACGCAAATCTTTGTACATGAGGCCCCAGAAGACCAGAAAATCTGATGGGACTCTGGCAGCAACGTAAAACCCGAGTTTAATTCTCGTGACAACCTCAGCCATTTCCTCCTTGTTCATTTCAGCGGAGGGAGAGAAGGAGGAGGAGCGAGCGATCACTTGACTTTTGGCCAAAAAAAAACAAAAGAAAACTCCAGATAAGGGATTAAGAAGGGGAAATTAATAAATTTATATCACATACAAAACAGTCCTGCATCGCTTTGAATGAGAACATGCCGCTACTCGCTGGCTGCGCGCTGGCAGAGCCTTTATAGGGCTCTGCGCGCTGGGACAGGTGGGGGCATAGGTTAGGGGGCCAAAAACTCCACCCCTTCTGTTCTCTGATTGTTCCGAACAAAATTCTACCGGAGAAATCCTTGTGAATGGGAGAAGTCCCAGACTGTGCAGTGAAGGGAAATGAGAACTGAGCGGAGCTGTGCAGGAAGGTGAGGGCCAGGCTAGCATTACACATAATGCTCCCCTATTGAGACACAGGCGAGCTCAGCATTTAAAGGAAAGACACTAATTAACCAAAATGTGAATCACCTGGTGAGTAGGCAATTTAGATGTACAAGGCAGGGCAGGCACAGACTCCCACAGTACCCCCTCTCTATAAAATGGCCCCTGATTTTCCAAAAATCACCAACTGAGAATCTTCACCAGCAAAAATCACCAACCCAACCCAGTGGGGGAAAAAAACAACTAAAGGCCGCAGGGCACAGAGACAAATAGACTAGGAGTGTCCCTGGGCACATACATATTAATAACATGAGTTCAGATGGACGTGGACATCCCAGAGACTGTCCAGACCATGGGCAGAGTTCATGCAGGCGACCGGGACAATGTTCATTGCCGGGGCAGAGTTCAGGCAGCGCTGAATCAGACAAGGAAACTTCTGCTGAAGATGGAACCAGAAGGGT
>JBBPBX010013802.1:28432-51833 GCA_038048925.1 Garcialebias charrua
TATACATATACACAAAATTTGTTAAGTTGCATTGACCAACAACCTTTTAAGGTGTTTATAAATTTCTTTCATTTTTATGCCATATATGATTGGATTGCACATAGGACTAAATGTTATTACTTGCAACATTATTATAAAACGTGCAATTTTGGAAACATCCGATTCCAGTCTAACTAAGACTGTGTCAACAGTAAGCAAACAAAAATAGTTAATTAAAACCAGCAGGTGAGGTAAACAGGTCTGTGCAGCCTTTTTTCTGACTTCTCTGCAGCTTCTATAAGATTTTACAAGAATGATTGTATATGTGAAAAGTACAAAAAACATGGGAAGAAAACAAATATCGAAAAGAATAAATACCCCAAATATTAACAGTGCTCTTGATCTTACACAGAAAATATAATTTAATATGTTGTTGCAAAAAATTCCTTTCAAATTAAAACTGCAGAGTTTTTGATTTGCATTCCCTATGATTGGCACAGCAAAATGACAAAAAGGTATGAGCCACGCTAAGACGAGGAAAATGCTCACAGTAGTTTTTCTCATAATTGTGTGATATTGCAGAGGTTTACATATAGACACATATCTGTCAAAGGCCATGGCTGCTAGCAATAATAATTCTGAACAACTCAGAGAATAAAAAACAAAAATCTGGAAAAGACACGCTGGATAAGATATGGTCTGTTTTTCAGATAAAAAGTCAATCAGAAGTTTTGGATAGACTCCTGTGCTGACAAGAACAGAGTTGATTAACAAAGCAGCAATGAAAATGTACATGGGCTCATGGAGGTTTTTGTGAATCACAATAAGACATACAACAATAGAATTAATGCAAATGATCACAATATATCCTATGAGCATGATAAAAAAATAAAGAAATCTATATTTTTCCAACTCCACGTAGCCATCAAGAGTAATGTATGTCACATTCATTTCAGTAATCAAAATAATTAAAAAATATATAATAAATGGGTGGAATAAAGTATTTAAGACAGCATACAAATGAAAAAAGATACACTTCAAGTAATATATTTGACTCCGTTTAAAGATTTTCACATTAGCTTTCTGTGTATGATGTATTCATTGTTAGAAAACAGTCAAACAGTTTATGGACCAAGTGTTTAAAAGTACTTCTTTATTCACCATGGATCTCATTATGTATTCCATGTAGAGTTGTTGGCATGACAACAACTTCATCATATCAGTATGTTTAAAAAAACTTGTTTATGTTGGGCAGATGCATATGGAGTATTAAATGATGTAAACAACAAAATAATGTAGTAGTACCGGTAGTAATATTTTTGATACATTTTTACTTGGGAAAATGTAAAGTTACTGTACCATCTTAAATGGAATGGAATGCGATGGAAAGTAGAAAGTAATGCATATTCTGACTAAAAGTTTTTTTAATCCTATCTGACCATCTGTCCAACATAAACAACCATCCATCTATCCATTCATCCATTATCTTTACCGGCTTCTTCCTTGCTGGGTTGTGGGGCCAAGTATTTATTTGGTTATTTTTAATTTGTACTTAATTTGGGATTCCAGGTCATGAAACCCACCAAAACACGAATTCAAAAAATTAGAATACTGTGAAGACATCAGAATCAATCCATGTAATGTTTGTTCTTTGTTTTTTGTTTTTAAATTAAAAAAACTAAACAAGCATTTTTTTTTGGTTGTTGTTTTTTTTAAAAATGAAATTAGAAAAACGGCAAATGCAAAAATAAAAAAGAATCCGTGTATGGTTCGTTCTTTTGTTTCAAAACAAAATTGAAAAAACAAAACAAGCATTTGTTTTACCGTTTTTAAAACGAAAAAAAAAAAAAAAACGGAAATTGCAAAAATAAAAAATGGGTATGTTTTGTTTGTATTTTTTTTTAAACTGCAATGGTTAAACCAAAGAAAAGCTTTTATTTAGTTGTTATTCAACGAGACCTTAAGGCGGAACCGGAAATACGTTTGTCTTATTTAGAGGGAATCGACGCATTTCATTGAGAGCTGATGATCTAACCGTCAACAAGATTTAATTAATGTTCCAAGTAAGTAATAAATCATTACATTTGATAATCTTCTGTGTATGTGTAACAATATTTGATGGTAGGCTAACGCTAACGCTTCTCGCTGAGGTCTTAGTTTACTCATGGGTTTGTTGACGACACCTGGGTTAAAATAAAATCTCAGGAAGTCCAACATTTCACTGATCACATCAACTCTGTTGACAAATATATCAAGTTCACACGAGAAGATATAAAAAATGGCAGGTTGGCTTTCTTGGACTGTGAGGTCTCTTTCTGATAGAGGAAATTTGCAAACTGAGGTGTACCGCAAACCCACCCACACAGACCAGTATTTACAGTTTGACTCCCATCACCCTCTGGAGCACAAGTTAGGAGTCATCAGGACTCTGTACCACAGAGCAGACAGCGTCCCCACTAACTCAGCAGCCAGACAGAAGGAGAAATCACACACAAAACAGGCTCTAGAGAAATGTGGATATCCTAACTGGGCCTTCCTGAAAGCAGAGAAGAAACCCAAACAGGACTCCAGCCAGCCATCAGGTGAAAAGAAGGAACCCAGACCAGTGGTCATTCCGTATGTTGCGGGAGTTTCAGAGACATTGAGACGTTTATTTTCTAAACACAACGTCCCAGTGGCTTTTAAACCCCAAAATACATTACGGCAAAGACTGGTTCATCCCAAAGATCCAGTCCCCCGGCACAAACAGAGTAATATTGTGTATGCTGTTCAGTGTCAGGAGGGCTGTGATCAGTCTTATATCGGGGAAACTAAACAGCCACTGGCCAAAAGGATGGCCCAGCACAGAAGATCAACATCATCAGGTCAGGACTCTGCGGTCTACACTCATCTCCAGGCCAGCGGTCACTCTTTCAGGGATGAAGATGTTCACATCCTTGATAGAGAGGAACAATGGTTTGAGAGAGGAGTAAAGGAGGCCATCGTTGTGAAAAGAAACCGTCCATCATTAAATAGAGGCGGAGGCCTCCGGGTTCAACTGTCCCCCTCTTATGCCGGGTTCTCACCAAACGCTTTTCGCGCAGCCGAAGCAGCCATTTTACATTGAAAGTCTATGTGGCCGGGCATCTTGGCGCGGCGCAGCATGACGCGGTGCGTCCGCAGCAGTTCAAGCAGCGCGGCAGTGAGTGGCAGTTGTTTTCCGCACCCACGTCGCCTCCGAGCAGCGACTGTCGAAGCTCGATTTGACCTGCTTCTGCTGCTCGCCGCTTCGCAGCAACCAATCGGAAGAGCCTCTGCCATGTGATGACGCAACAACAACTGGGACTTTTTTTGGACTTTTCAAACTTACCCAACGAGCCTCCGGTAAGAAACTTGGCATTTTTACAGTTGCCGCTGTCCGCTCGAGCGTACGATCACCCCAATTATAAAAAAGTTTTAATCTCAACAAAGACTTCCGGAGCTGCAGTTCGGCTCGTAGAAAACCCACTCAAGTAGTAACGAGGCTCACGAACAGCTGATCTTTATCTGCCCGGTGCACAAAAACACAAAACAAACCCCACCGGAAAAGGAGCCAGACGCTACTCCCATTGCGCGTTCGATGTGAACAAACATCTGTTGACAAGCAACCAACCCAGCGCGTCAGGAGCTTTTTTGAAGCGCGAAAAGCGTCAGGTGGGAACCCGGCATTAATATACTGTTATTGCTAGTATCACTCAGCCCTCTGTGAATAGCAAACAACCATCAGGGTGCTAACGATCCATCGTTAGGCTGATGGTCCTCCTTGATCATGTGAGCAGCTGGTTTCGGCTGTCATCAGCCAACTGGTCGATCCACTGTGAGAGGGTGCTATTTATAACGCCAAAATTACACTACTTGCGGTCCGCTCCGCAGGTCGCAGCTGAGCGTCTCAAACTCCAATTTCCACTTCCTCCGCTCAGCTCAGGTCCGCCTGCATGCGCCGCTCCTAGACGCATGCGCGGGATTTGCGGGATCGCGCGATAAATCAAGTGATAAATAAGTAAGTCAGAACAAAACAATTCATTCGGTGGAAGAAGGAGAACAACAGTAGAGACTGCTGCCTTGATCTTCTCTCGTAAATGAGCGACAGGACATGGTTTGAGCAACAGGAAGTGAGGTATTACATTTTCAGAATAAAATACTTTATTTATTTATTTATTTCTTGTATTGCGTTTGTAGGCGTAGTCATAAATGATAGTTTGACAGCATTTTTGTACAAATAAATCCGTATAGAGCTAGGATTAGTCCGCCCGTGGTGATTTTATTTTGTAAATACGGAAGTTGTGCTCGTTCCTTTTCCTGTTGGTGCGACGTAATCTTCAAAAGTTGACTCCGGCACAGCTCCGGCGTCCGGCAGAAATAGAAAAATTTCTAATTTTGACGGACTGCCGTCCGCTCTCCGCAGCTCGCCGCCGCCGTGCGGAGCCAGTGTAAATTCTGTCATTGATTATAATGGGTGCGTATTTGCTACGGAGGTCGGACCGGAGCAAGGCGGAGCCGTAACGCGTGTAATGTAATTTTGGCGTAAGACTGAGCTGAATACAGCACCTCAGACTCAGAAATAGAATTTACTTGATGTAGGGTAGTGTTGTTGCACACTCATGTACAGTAGGTGGCGGTATGCACCTTTACGTTGCTTGCGATCCACCATGATAGAAAAGAAGAAGAAGCACCTCAGACTGAGGAAGTCTTTCGGACGAAAGACGAAACGTTTCTACAAAAATTGTTTTTCTTAGTTTTTTTTGTGTGCTTTTTTTTATGTCCAGAGGACCAGACTAACCCCAAAAATACACTGCACGCGGCTCCGCCCCGCTCCGGTCCGCAGGTCGCAGCTGAGCGAGTTCAAAGTCCACTGCCTCCGCTCAGCTCAGGTCCGCATGGATGCGCCGCTCCAAGACGCATGCGCGGGAATTGCGAGATTGCGCGATAAATCAAGTGATAAATAATGAAGTCAGAACAAAACAATTCATTCGGTGGAAGAAGGAGAACAACAGTAAAGGCTGCCTTGATCTTCTCTCGTAAATAAGCGACAGGACATGGTTTGAGCAACAGGAAGTGATGTTTACATTTCAGAATAAAATACTTTTTTATTTATTTATTTCTTGTATTGCGTTATTAGGTGTAGTCATAGTCATAAATATAATAGTTTAGTCATAGAATAGTCATAAATGATAGTTTGACAGCATTTTTGTACAAATAAATCCGTATAGAGCTAGGATTAGTCCGCCCGTGGTGATTTTATTTTGTAAATACGGAAGTTGTGCTCGTTCCTTTTCCTGTTGGTGCGACGTAATCTTCAAAAGTTGACTCCGGCACAGCTCCGTCATCCGGCAGAAATAGAAAAATTTCTAATTTTGACGGACTGCCGTCCGCTCGCCGCAGCTCACCGCCGCCGTGCGGAGCCAGTGTACTTTATCTCATTGATTATAATGGGTGCGTATTTGCTGCGGAGGTCGGACCGGAGCGGGGCGGAGCTGCAACGCGTGTAGTGTATTTTTGGCGTTAGCTTTTGTAGATATACAAAGCTTTATTATTAAATATCTACACTTTGGATCTGTAACTGTGTCTAGAACTGTAAAATTAAATTTTTTATGTATTAATATTGCCACTCCCCTTTGTCTTGAGTTATAGCAAGCATAAAACACATTAGGAAACTCAGGTGATTTAAGATCATCTGCAGTTGTTGTAGATTTACAAATCTCTTTTAAAAAGACAACATCTGCCTGTAATCTTTTAAGCTGGTTAAAAATTCTTAATCTCTTTTGTTGAGTACTGGTTCCATTGAGATTCCAAGTCACAAACCTTACTGTGCCCATAGTTGTGCGTAATGAGCTAAAGTTGACAAGCGCATGTCACCATAGATACAAACAGATCCAATTAAAATCAGAATTAATGCTTCAGTTTGCCTGTTTAGATGTTTAGAAACAGTGATGTTTGAGGTGAAAAGGTACAAGAAAATTGAGCAAATGCTGGGTGTGAAAGGTGAAAAGACAACGTTCTTTTATGAGGTGTGTGTATTTGTGTGTGTGTGTGTGTGTGTGTGTGTGAGTGTGTGTTTTAGTGTGTTTGTGGGTAAATGATTGTTGGGTGGTAAAGAAGATAAATGAAAGATGAAAGCTTGTCTCAGCTGGTTGGCCTCCAGGGAGCTGTGCTTGAGTGGTTCAAATCTTACCTGACTGGGAGAACTTTTTCTGTCATGATAGGCGATCTGTCCTCCTCTTCATCAACCCCTCTGACCTCTGGCGTACCACAGGGATCTATTCTAGGGCCAGTCCTCTTCTCTCTTTACATGCTGCCATTAGGATCAATCATCACACGTCATAACCTGTCTTTTCACATGTATGCAGACGATTTACAAATCTATCTGCCAGTCACTCCCAACCCCTCACCCAGTTCAAACACTCTTGTCAACTGCTTAAATGACATTAAGCACTGGCTCTCTCAAAACTTCCTCCACCTAAACACAGATAAAACTGAATGCATTTTATTTGGTGCACCTGGTGACACCAGCAACATCCTTCCCAGTCCCAGTGTTGGTTTTCCCCTCCCCCACTTCAACCCGGTGGTCAGAAATCTTGGAGTGCAGCTTGACTCCAACTTAAAGTTTGATAAACAGATCAGTTCTGTTGTCAAGACCAGCTTCTTTCAGCTCCGTCTGCTCTCCAAAGTCAAGTCATTTCTCAGCCGTGGTGATCTGGAGAAGGCCATCCATGCCTTTGTGACCTCCAGACTTGATTATTGTAATGCTTTGTATGTTGGTATTAATCAATCCTCCATCTCCCGTTTACAGCTTGTACAGAACTCTGCCGCGCGCTTTTTGACCAACACACGAAAATATGAACACATCACTCCTGTCCTGTCCTCTCTACACTGGCTCCCGGTTCAGTTCAGGATACAGTTCAAGCTGCTCCTGTTTGTTTTCAAAGCTCTGAATGGACTTGCTCCTCTGTACATCTCAGAACTTTTGAAAGCCCATCAGCCCGGCAGAGATTTACGCTCTGCCAGTCAACACCTGCTGGAGGTGCCTCGCTCAAGGTACAAACAATGGGGAGACCGGTCATTTTCTGTTGCCGGCCCAAAAGCCTGGAACAGCCTCCCCCTTGAGCTGCGTGCCACCTCTGATCTGACTCTGTTCAAAACCAGACTGAAGACCCACTTGTTCAAAAAAGCTTTCAGTGTGTAACTTTTATTACTTTTGGTATTTTAATATGTAGCATTTTTTTATTTCCATTGCCTTTTTATTTCCACTTGTTCAAATAAGCTTCCAGTGTGTAACTTTTATTACTTTTGGTATTTTAATATGTAGCATTTTTTATTTCCATTGCCTTTTTATTTCCACTTGTTCAAAAAAGCTTTCAGTGTGTAACTTTTATTACTTGTGTTATTTTAGTATGTAGCATTTTTTATTTCCATTGCCTTCTTTTATTGCTGTTGTTTCTTATTCTATTTTCATTGATTTATTGTTCCAGTTTATTCATCTTTTTATCCTGTTAAGCACCTTGGTCAATGCAAGGCATTGTAGGAAGGTGCTATACAAATAAAGTTTATTATTATTATTATTATTATTATTATTATTATTATTATTATTATTATTATTATTATAAGATGAAGTTGTGTGGTAACAGATAAACGCAAAGGAGAAAATAAAGCAAAAAAAAGAGAAAAAAAATAATAGCTGTGACACTGTTCACCTTCACCAGTGCAGACACCTTAACGAGCTGTGCGCTTTACATTTTATTTACAAATGCTAGTTAATTTATCTCCAGTGTAACAAGCGTTAGACCAGGACTATTCAACTAAACTGCCCAGGGGGGCACAGTTAATGAAAGCCAAGCGCTCAGGAGTCATATATCCAGTAGTTCTTATCCTTAAGCAACTTTGTTTTTTAGTGAAAACTCTATTTATTTATTTTTATTTAAGTGAACCCATTGGTGGACTGAACTTAGCTCACCTGTGGGCCTGATTTGGCCCGCGGCCCATCAGTTGAGTAGCCCTGCTCCACACTAACCTGTTGTTCCTTTTAATAAAGCCACGGAGTGATGTCTCATTCCCTAAACAGCTGACCGTTAACTTAAAGTTTATCTACAGTCACCGTAGCTCTGATACCCTCAGACATGTATTTCTTCCTGATTGGGAACAAGACTCGCCTCCGATCGAGGATCTCTTTAGAAAATTGATTGTTCACACAGAAGTCCGTCCCAAGTAGCTCTCTGCCCCGACTTCTGACCTGCTCTTTTTGTTTATAGTGCTCAAATTTAGCTGCAATTGGCCAAGGTCGCTTGTTATCGGGCTTCTTACCTCCGAGCCGGTGAACACAATGGAACGTGATATTTTTTACCGTCTCACTTGGGAGTTTCAGCTGACATTGGATAAACTCACGGATCGTAACTTTGGCGTCCTCCTCTGCTCGTTCTGGGATACCCGAGAAGACAAGAGTTTCCTACATGCTCCGAGTTTGTAGGTCCAAGATGGACTCTTTGATTTTTCTGTTTTCCCCGGACATATGCGTCATCTTCTCTGTGAGTCCCTTCACATTACCCCTTAGAGTTTGATTTTCAGCAGCGAGTGACGCCACCTGAGCTTGGTTGAACTCCAGAGACTCCCCCAGTGCTTGAAATTCCTTGTGGAGAACCTCCACCAGGGCCAGTCGGGCATCTAAGCTGGTTAGCTTCTTATCTATAGAATCCAGGACATCCGTGAATCTTTTTTTCTGGAGATGTGGACGTGCTGGTTGAGCTCTCTGAACGCGTGTCTTTAGATGTTGGTGTTGCCATGGGTGCAATGTTTTTCTGTGGTTTACCCATCATGACATTCATTAGCAAGGAACCACGCCACAAAACACAAGTTTAAGTTTTTTATTGATGAAAAGATGAGGGATGAAGGGATGAGTTGTAGGGTTGAGGGAAGAAAGGGGATGTAGGAAAGATGATAGGAAGGGATGGAGAGATGGAGGGATGAGGGGATGAAGGGATGAATGAATGTAGGGATGAGTAGATGAAGGGAAGATGGAAGTAGGGATGATTGGAAGGGATGTAGGGATGAGGGGATGAATGAATGTAGGAGAGGATGAATGTAGGGATGAGTAGATGAAGGGAATATGGAAGTAGCGATGATAGGAAGGGATGGAGGGATGAAGGGATGAATGAATGTAGGAGAGGATGAAAGTAGGGATGAGTAGATGAAGGGAATGTGGAAGTAGGGATGATAGGAAGGGATGGAGGGATGAGGGGATGAATGAATGTAGGAGAGGATGGAAGTATGGATGAGTAGATGAAGGGAATATGGAAGTAGGGATGAGGGGATGAAGGGATGAGTGGAGCTGAAGGATGTTGTCCGAGGAGAGTGCTGAAGGGCTTGGGATGAGAAGACTCTTGCGTGGGGTTTGGCCTTCGGGAACGGTTCACTTGTTTTCCTTCCCGAGCCCGACGATGAACCCCCCCGGACGGAAACCTGAGCAAGAGAAAGCAAAGCATGGTTATGGATGAAGAGTAAACACGGAAGAAGGGAGAGGGGGGATTGGGGTCAACAAAACGTAACGAAATGAGATGAGATGAATAGGTGAGCGAGGTATAAGTAGGTTGTGTGGGATAATTGGAGGCGTGATTTGGGCGTGGCCCTGCTCCCGAACCTAAGTTAACTTATTAACTCCATTTGTCAAAACACTTGTCCAGATAATTCTCCAGATCGCCCACGGTCTCCTCATCCAGTTAGTTTTATTGAACAACAGGCAGAGGTTAATATGAACAATATGCTTGATTTACCGGTAATATATTAGCTTGTTTTACCTAAGTTTAATCATATTTGTTTGGTTTACCTGTATCCTGCCATGTAACTTACGCAACATAACTCTCACGTGATCTCAGCCGCTCATCACCAGGTGCACCTCCTTCAGTCTATCTTCACCCTGCTGATTCTGTAAGCCGCTGCTTGCTACTGATTCAAAAACAGAAATGTGTAACCTGCAAACACACACCTCAGTACATACAGACATAAATCCGGCACTCGTGTTGGTTGGAACCTTCGCTCATCCAGAGTCGACTGCTTATAAGCAGCTACCAATGTTTACTTTAAAAATACAGGACACAGGGGGGCGCTAGCGTGCAGTAATGGAGTAGACGTGCGTTGTAGAGCTCCGTGTCACTACCTCCATTTAACATTTAATAACAGCACCAAAGTTGATTTATTTTTTTGCTGGAGAACTAGTAGGCACCAGTTTCTTCAGTATATTTCATCTTTGGCCTATTACGTTATTCCAAGGAAAGACGAAGCCCAGAAGTCGACCACTCAGGCGGCTAGCAACGAGGCTATCTTAGCCGCCGTAAATAGCCACAAAGATGAGCTAGCTAAAGTCTACACCCTCATGGATTCTCTCAAGAAATCACTGGAAGGGTGTCTGGACTCCATCGAGGCTCGTTTAACAACCCTGCAGACAGAGCACAGTGAGGTCCAGCACTGTTTAGACAACATAGACGTGGTTCTATCCTCTACCGATGCCCGTGTTTCAACGTTAGAGGCTCCATGTAGCGAGCTAGCAGCGGCTAATGGCCTTCTTAAAACAAAGATGAACGACTTGGAGGGACGCTCGCGCAGACAATACATTCGGATCGTTGGCGTCAAGGAAGAGGAAGAGGGTGACGTCCTGTAGAGTTTGTGTCAAACTTAATCTCGGAGTTGCTAGGACAGGACAATTTCCCCAAGCCGGTAAAAATAGATAGGGCCTATCGTGCCCTGAGACCAAAGCCACTTCCCAATGAACAACCTCGGATCATCATCGCCAGACTGCACAATGACCGCGACGTGATGAATATTCTGCAGCTGTGTTGACAGAAGTCCCCGCTGCTGTACCACGGTCAGAAAGTCTTCATATTCCCAGACTACACGGCAGAGGTTTCAGCGCAGCGCCAGGCATTCAACACCGTGAGGAAAAAGCTGGTGGAGGCTGGTGCCAAGTGTTCCCTGTGTTTTCCTGCCAAGTTGCAAGTGTCTTTAAACAACACTGTGAAAAACATTCACTTCACCAACTGATGCAGAACAGTTTGTTAATTCACTGACTCATACCGAGTGACTTTATTAAGCATTCTATGCTAATGTTAGTCTGCAAGTTCAGTTAAGTTTTGGTGCATATTAACATTTATTGTAGTGTATTTTTTGTGTGTGTTTTTTTAGGTAAACACGGCTTGCTGGGTTTAGGTTATTTATTCAGGGTTTCCTCTCTGTTATCCGGCAGCCTCCACTTTGGATAGAGGGATATGCCGCTTAGTTCTAGTTACGGCAGGGGTGAGTTCTGGGTTTGTTTTGTTGTTGTTGTGTTTTATGTGTTCTGTTGTGTTTACTTTGTCAGCTGCTGTTTTTATGTTATGATAAATGCAGGATAATACTCCTAAGCCGGGCATGAATCCTATTAATTCTGTCTCCTGGAACTGTAGAGGCCTTGGTAAAGCCCTTAAAAGAGCTAAGGTGTTTTCACGTTTAAAATCACTTTCGTCTGATATTGTCTTTCTTCAGGAGACTCATATTGAGCCAACTGAGCAGAGACGTTTGAGATCTTCATGGGTATCACAGGTTTACCAGTCATTATTTTTCTTCCCAGGCTAGAGGGGTTGCAATCCTTATCCGTAAAGCCTCCAATAGACCTGAGCGTCCTACCTGGCCGCCACTCTACGCGCGCATTCTGTACGCACCCATTCGTTGTTATAGCTTTTTTTTTATGCTCGCGTTTTCGCTCCAAATCCTTGTTGTACTGTGAGCAGCTCCAGCTGTCCCCTCTGCAGCTGCACACAGAGGGGACAAACTGAGGTCGCTGACTGGTCACTTGCTGACACGCCTACTGAAATGATTGACAGCTTGTCAGAACACTTGAGAGCTCATCATGAAAGCAGCCCGCTGCCCGTTCTGCTGCGGTGTTTCTACTTTATATGTTATAAAAAGTTCTAAGAAATAAGAATAATAACAGGGAGCGCTTTTCCTGCAGCTCACCGCCCACCAGTAAATATATAAAACCTCCCGCAGCCAGGTAGGACCTGAATTCATTCATTTCAGTCATCGAGTGAACGGAGGAAGAAGCAATTACTTGACTTTTGGCAAAAAAACAAAAGAAAATGCCCGATCAGTGATAAAGAAGAGGAATTTAATTCATTTGTGTAACATACAAAACAGTCTGGCGCCGGGGAAGTTTATGGTCAGACACCGCTCAAGCGTACGCGGTCGTAAATAAAGAGCTTTGCGCGTTTGTGCCCGAGGGGCTACGCGGGGGCTACACTTTTGCCACAGCGTACGTACGTCGTACAGAGGCGTATACAGAGTACGCGCAGCTCTATTGGGGGCTTAAGTCCATTCCATTTATCTTTAACTCCATGTCTGCAGATCCAGGGGGGAGATATGTGCTTGTCACTGGCGAAATCAATTCCATTCCTGTTGTTCTTTTAAATATTTATGCCTCAAACTGTGACTACCCCGATTTTTTCTGCAAAATATTTGACATTGTTGCACAATACAATAATAGGGACATGATTAAAGGAGGCGACTTCAATTGTTATCTCGATCCATTGTTACATAGGTCCTCCAATAAAGTTGCTCCCTCTTTGAAATCAGTGCCGGTTTTAAACAATCTCATTGAGTCATTAGATTTAGTTGATATCTGGAGGCTCCAGCATCCTTTTGATTGTAAATACTCTTTTTTTTCACACACCCCTCCCATGGTAGCTTTACTAGAATTGACCACTTTTTAATTGAATCTAAATTAATTTCATGTACAGTCAGTTCAAGTTATCACAGCATCTTAATCTCAGATCACGCACCTCTCTTAATACAGATCCACTTTAATCTTTATGCTCCCGTCATTTAATTGGAAATATATACCCCTATCAATTCTGATCAATCATTTCAGGACTATGTTTCAGCCAAAATCTCAGATTTTCTTCTTTTTAATGACAACGGAGAAGTATCTGACTCAGTTTTGTGAGAGTCATTTAAAGTAGTATTAAGGGGTAACATTATTTCTTATCAGTCTTCAATCAAAAAGGCCAGATCACAGCATCTTGTAGATATTCAGGCCAATTGGCTGTTTTGGAGGACAGCTATCAGAATTCAAATGATGATAATATACTCAAGTGCTATCCTGAAGATAAAATCTGAATACAATCACATGCTTGGGGAACATTCATTCATTCATTCAATTCATTCAACCTTTATTTATACAGGCTAACCTCGTTGAGCCACGGGGACTCATTTACAAGAGGGACCTGTCTCACTCACACCCAGGGTCAATTTAGAGTTACCAATCAGTCTAACATGCAAGTTTTTGGATTGTGGGAGGAAACCGGAGCACCCCGAGAAAACCCATGCATGCACGGAGAGAACATGCAAACTCCACCCAGAAAGGCACCCGGACCAGGATTTGAACCGGGGACCTGCTCGCTGAGAGGCAGCAGCTCTACCAGTTGTGCCACCGTGTTGCCCAACAAGTTGGTAATTACATTCGCAAACTTAAGCAAAAACATTTTGAACTAGGAGACAAACCTGATTGATTTCTCTCCAGACAAATAAAAGGCACAGTGGCAGAAAGAGCTATTCATAAAATATCTTCCTCCTCTGGCCAAATATTAACTGACCCTAAACTCATAAATGATGCCTTTTTCAATTATTACAGTAATTTATACACTTCCAAGACTAGTGCTTCCAGTTCTGATGCTGATGACTTCCTAAACTCTTTAAATGTACCTGTTCTGGATGAATCCGCTAGGGTAGACTTGGACTCTAATTTTACAATTCAAGAAATCAAATCTGCAATACGTTCATTATCCTCTGGTAAGGCTTGGTTCAGGACTATGTTTCAGCCAAATTTGATGGTTTCGGAATAGAATTCTATAAAAGTCATTTGGATCTGGTTGCCCCTCTTCTTCTGCGTATGGTGAACTCTTCAGTGAGGGAGGGAGTATTTCCTCAGAGTTTGTATGATGCTAATATCTGTCTTCTTCTGAAGAAAGGCAGGGATTCCTCTAATGTTGCCTCATACCTTCCTTTAAGCTTACTAAACAACGATCAAAAATAGTTGCTGAAGTATTAGCTACTCGCTTAAATAATCACATAGCTTGCCTGATCCATCCTGAACAGACTGGCTTCATCCCTAACAGGTACTCTTTTTCAAACACTCGTCGACTCCTGAATGTTATGTACCAGACCAACCTTCTTGCCTCTGCAGTTATTTCATTAGATGCTCAGCAGGCATTCGATCAAAATGAGTGGGACTATTTGTTTTTGGTTCTCCGAAAATTTGGCTTTGGTAATACATTTATGACATTACTAAAAATGCTCTACGCTCACCCCAAATCCTCAGTTCTGACTAATAACGACAGATCTGCTTCTTTTTCATTACACCGCGGAACCAGACAGGGGTGTTGTCTTTCACAGTTGCTATTTGCACTGGCCATGGAACCCCTTGCCATTTCCATTTGGACCCATCCACTGATCACTGGCATTTCGGACTATGCTTCAGATGGTCCCATTGGCTTGTATGCGGACGATATTATCTTGACTCTTTCAGATGTCACAGTCTCTCTTTCTCCGCTTCTTACTCTTATTTAAAAAAAATTGGCAAGTTTTCCGGTTTTTCTATTAATTGGGATAAAAGTATTTTTATACCTCTTTCAGATGGGCTTGCCACTGCTTTTCTTAATAATCTGCCATTCAAAGTTTCCACTAGTTACTTTGAGTATTTGGGTATTAATATCACAAGGGACCCAAAACTCCTTTTTAAACATAACTTTCTGGATTTAATCAACAAACTTAAATCTATGGTCGACGGGTGGAATCTCCTCCCTCTTTCCTTGATTGGTCGTGTTAATGTTGTCAAGATGGTGGTCCTCCCAAAATTGACCTATTTTTTAAAAAATATACCCATTTATCTCACTGCTTATTTTTTAAGATGATAGATTCCATTATAATTCCTTTTGTCTGGGCTAGTAAACATCCTCGAATCTCAAAGTCTCACCTACAGAAACCTACCACTGAGGGTGGCCTAGGCCTTCTGGTTTTTTGCCATTATTACTGGGCTTGTAATATCAGAACCTGGGTTTTTTGGAGTCATGTCCCTCAGAGGGGTGAGGAGGTTGACTCGTTATTGCCCACTTGGCCGCTGAATGAAAACCTTGCGTCCTTAGCACTTACTACTTCCTCTCTTGCTGCTGTATTGTTCCCTTATCAGTCAGTCACTCGGTGCAACATATTGCTATGGGAAATTGTGCCCCCGCGCGATTACCTGAAGGAATGCACTCACGCCTTTATGGCTGGGGTTTCAGCGTCACGCCAGAGACCCCGCCCTCTGGGTACTTAAGACGCGGACACCCGTCCTACTTTCTCTTATTGCCCTTCACCTCGCTAAACCTGAACTTCTCTTCGCGGGACTTCTCTGTTGTTTCATCGCTCGACCAGAGGTGAGCTCGCTCCCTACACAGAGCGTACAGAGAATTCTTCCTGCGTACCACTGGGCTGGCAAAAGCTAGTCCGGTACAATTTTTCTGAACCCCGAAGTTTTTTCCTCTCCTCTCTCCACAGACTGCTTCGCTCAACGGCGCTAACTGCGTCACATCGCTATCTCTGCTAAAATTCGTAGTAGGCTAGCCAGCGAAAGCGACGGGACAGAGGAGACGTCTCGAAAAAGAATTTTGGAAGGACTCGCTCGTCTTCTCTCAGACATGCCTCCAGAGAAAGGAAAGCGAAAGCCAAGACTTCCGAAAAAGGCTAGCAGGACGACGAGCCCGACCTCGCGCGCCTGTCCCAGCGGATGCGGTTTTTACCTCTCGGCGACGGACACCCACGAGGCCTGTCCTGTCTCTCTGGGAATGTTGCACTCGAAGATGGCGTTGGATACGCCCAACTCTTGCCCACACTGCAGCCAGATGTTGGAGACGGTGAGGAGGCACCGGGCGGACTTCGTCGCCAAAGCCATGGGTGCGGCTGCGGCGCTAACAGACCCGGACACTAATGAGGCGCTCACTCCCACGCCGGAGCTCGAGAGCATGGCTCTGGAGGACAGCACCCGAGTCGAATGGGGTGACAGCCCAGATGTGCTAGCTTCCATTGGGGACTTGACAGTCAATTTCGACACTCGAGACATGATGAACGAGGACGAAATCTCGATATCAGCCTCAGATGAATTATCTGCAGACGACGCTGACATTGAGTATGACGAGCATGGGGAGACCCCTCTCGCACCCCAGCGCATGTGCTCCTGGAGACTGACCTTTCGATCCCTGCTCTGTTCGACTTGTGTAGCAGAGCAATGGACGCGCTACAGATCCCATGGCCCGAACCTCCACCCCGTCAACAAGTCACGAGGTTGGTAGGAAATTATTTTTACACGAAGCAGCAGTCCACCACGAGGCAAAGAATGCCCATCTTTCTGGATTTTTTCACAGAGCTGACTCGCACCTGGCCTAAGCCCAAGGCTCCCATGCTGCTGCCGTTCTCGCAGTTCCTCGACGTGTATGGGATGGAAGCAGCAAGAATAGCCAATGTGCCACAAATTGTCAGGCTCTGTCCCTGTCTGTTTCTTTAGGTTCTGTTTCTTTAGTGGACATGACTTTAGGAGTGGACATGGATCTGTACGCTTCCTCAGTCCTGGGTTACATCAGTACATGCTCTGAAAATGTATCCATAAAAAAATATGTGAAATCCTACCCGAACCGGAAACCCTGGTTAAATAAAGAAGTTCACGCCTTGCTAGCAGCCAGGGACACTGCATTCAAGTCAGGAGATAAAGTGGAGCTGAGAAAGAGCAGGAATGAACTGAAGGATGGCATTAAGAAGGCCAAGGCCACGTATGCACAGAGGATCGAGGGACAGTTCACCTCACAAGACCCACGGAGCATGTGGAAGGGTATTAAATGCATAACAGATTACAAAGGCAAAAACAAACAATGCCCCAGGGACCCATCTCTGCCTGATGCCCTCAATAAGTTTTATGCACGTTTTGATGATCCAAACAGACCTGCTAGCACCAGACTCACCTCATCACCAGATGAAGAGCATCTCAGGGTGTCCGCAGCAGAAGTGAGAGGCAGTCTCAGAAAGATTAATCCTCATAAAGCAACCGGACCAGACAACATCCCAGGGAAAGTTCTGAAGGAATGTGCGGACCAGCTCTGTGAGGTGCTGGCTGACATCTTCACCACCTCACTTGCACTGGAGTCAGTTCCCACCTGCCTGAAGACCGCGACCATCATCCCAGTCCCAAAGAGCTCCACAGTGACTGGTCTGAATGACTATAGACCGGTGGCCCTCACCCCGATAGTCGCTAAATGTTTTGAGAAACTGGTCATGTCCCACATCAAGGCAACCGTCAACATCAATGAGGACCCTCATCAATACGCATACCGTGAGAACCGATCAACAGAGGACGCCATTTCTTCCGTGGTCCACACTGCTCTCACCCACCTGGATCAGAAGGACTCATACGTGCGTCTGCTCTTTGTGGACTTCACATCTGCCTTCAACACCATGATCCCCCAAACTCTGATAGACAAACTATCTACACTTGGACTAAGCCCCTCTATTTGTAACTGGGTACTAGACTTCTTAACAGACAGACCACAGTCCGTGAAGATCCACAACTTCTCCTCCTCCACCATAACCCTCAGCACTGGCTCTCCTCAGGGATGTGTGCTGAGCCCCCTTCTGTTCACTCTGCTCACATATGATTGTACAGCCACACTTCCAGGCTGTCATATTGTTAAGTTTGCAGATGATACAGCGGTGGTGGGATGCATCACAAACAATGATGAGTCCAGCTACAGACAGGAGGTGGAACACCTGGAGAGCTGGTGCAAAGAGAATAATCTTCACATGAATGTGAAGAAGACAAAGGAGATGATTGTGGACTTCAGAAGGAACAAACACACCCACGCCCCACTGAAAATAGGTGGGTCTGCAGTGGAAGTGGTCTCCAGCTACAAATACTTGGGTGTACACATGAATGAACACCTGGAGAGCTGGTGCAAAGAGAATAATCTTCACATGAATGTGAAGAAGACAAAGGAGATGATTGTGGACTTCAGAAGGAACAAACACACCCATGCCCCACTGAAAATAGGTGGGTCTGCAGTGGAAGTGGTCTCCAGCTACAAATACTTGGGTGTACACATGAATGATAACCTCAGCTGGAGCAACAACACCACCAGCCTGATCAAGAAAGGTCATCAGAGACTCTACTTCCTCAGACGGCTGAGACGAGCCGGTCTGAGCAGCCCAGTTCTCACCTCGTTCTACAGGTGTGCAGTGGAGAGCATCCTGTGCTCCAGCATCAACGTGTGGCATGGAGGCTGCACAGTTGAAGAGAGGAAAGCTCTGCAGAGAGTGGTGAAGGCTGCACAGAAGTCTGTTGGAGTCAGTCTCCCCACCATCACAGACATTTACACCTCTAGATGCAGGAAAAGAGCCACCTGTATCATGAAAGACCTCACTCATCCAGCACACTCACTCTTTGCCCCACTCCCCTCAGGACGGAGGTTGAGGAGCATCAAGTGTAGAACCACTAGACTGAGGAACAGCTTCTACCCTGAGGCTGTTAGACTCATGAATAAATAAAAATAAAATAAAATAAACACTGCAAAATATCACATCATGCTGATGCTGATCTGTTTTCTTGTTGCTGTGTTCATCTGTGTTCATCTGTGACCATCTGCTCATACAAACTCATGTTCGTGCTGCTGTGTATTACTAGTTGATGCTTTTCTTAGTTAGCTGTGTATTACTAGTTGATGTTTTTCTTAGTTAGTTCTAGATGTTATTACTGTTTTTCTCTTTCATTTGTTGTTGGATGTAACTGGGACCTCGTGTACATAATCTCGTTTTCATCTCATGTACCACATGCGGTGCAAATGACAATAAAGACTCTCTGACTCTGACTCTGACTCTTTATGTTATTTTGTGTTCCCCTCCTGCCATACTTTGTTATTCTGAGCTTTGTTTACTGGTTTCTGTGTATCTCATTCAGTCTCTGTCATTTCCCACTCCTCAGTCTGTCTCTCTGTGCTCAGGCCTTCAGCATTAATCATTCACAGCTGGTCCTCATTCTAATCACCCCAGGTGCTCCTCACTGTCTCGTTTGTGTCAGTATATAAACTCTGTGTATTCACTCCTTGAGCACCGGGGCTTTGTCTTTCCACAGTGTGTGATCTGCTCATCTCCTCTCCTCTCACAGATCATGACAGAAAGCCCCGGTCATCAGAAAGAGCCCAGCAGAAAAATAGATATTTTTGAATGGCTCGCCCGTGAGGCAGACAAAACTGCTCAGAGGGACAAGGAGAAACAGGAACTGATGGAGGAGCCTGTGATCCGGTGGGGGGCGTTTCGGACTGAACCCGTCCGGAGACGAGGTCACCACAGCCCGGAGGTGGAGATCCTACCATCACCTCTTCTTGTGGAGGAAGAGGAAATGAGGTCTCAGTTCTGGGGGAGCCGCCTGGCTTTTAAGCCAGCTTCTTCCTCCACCCCGCCGGCTTATTGCTCGTCACATCTGCTGCTGTGGTCAGACGATGACGCTGAGCTGGAGGAGGAACTCTGGGGTGCGCCCGTCTTCAGCTCACACCACCAACGCAGCAGGAAGAGGCGGCAAAGAAGAGGCAAGACCACCGACTCTCAGCTTCATCCCTCTCCACCTCACCTCGCCGCTGCACCCCGCTGTCCGTCTCCTCCTCGCTCGCCACCAGATGTACAGCCCAGCCCTCGCTTTCTGGAGGAGGGAGAGAGGGTGTCACAGGAGGAGCTGGAACGTTGGCAGGCAGCTTTTGTGGCAAAGTACTTGCCATCTCTGGTCCTTGGTGCTTCGGCTGCTGCAGACCTCGACGCTTCGGCTGCTGCAGACCTCGACGCTTCGGCTGCTGCAGACCTCGACGCTTCGGCTGCTGCAGACCTCGACGCTTCGGCTGCTGCAGACCTCGACGCTTCGGCTGCTGCAGACCTCGACGCTTCGGCTGCTGCAGACCTCGACGCTTCGGCTGCTGCAGACCTCGACGCTTCGGCTGCTGCAGACCTCGACGCTTCGGCTGCTGCAGACCTCGACGCTTCGGCTGCTGCAGACCTCGACGCTTCGGCTGCTGCAGACCTCGACGCTTCGGCTGCTGCAGACCTCGACGCTTCGGCTGCTGCAGACCTCGACGCTTCGGCTGCTGCAGACCTCGACGCTTCGGCTGCTGCAGACCTCGACGCTTCGGCTGCTGCAGACCTCGTCTTCTCAGAGGGTCCAGACGCCGAGGGTCCAGACGCGGAGGGTCCAGACGCTGCTGCAGATCTCGACGCTTCGGCTGCTGCAGACCTCGTCTTCTCAGAGGGTCCAGACGCGGAGGGTCCAGACGCGGAGGGTCCAGACGCGGAGGGTCCAGACGTCGAGGGTTCAGACGCCGTCTCTTCGCCTGTCCTGGGTCCAGACGCCGTCTCTTCGCCTGTCCTGGGTCCAGACGCCGTCTCTTCGCCTGTCCTGGGTCCAGACGCCGTCTCCTCGCCTGCAGACTCGACGGTGGTCTCCTCGCCTGCAGTCTCGACGGTGGTCTCCTCGCCTGCAGTCTCGACGGTGGTCTCCTCGCCTGCAGTCTCGACGGTGGTCTCCTCGCCTGCAGTCTCGACGGTGGTCTCCTCGCCTGCAGTCTCGACGGTGGTCTCCTCGCCTGCAGTCTCGACGGTGGTCTCCTCGCCTGCAGTCTCGACGGTGGTCTCCTCGCCTGCAGTCTCGACGGCGCCCGACGACGACTCAGAGGAGCCCGACAACGAGGGTCCTGACGACGAGGGTCCGGATGACGTCTCAGAGGAGCCCGACAACGAGGGTCTTGACGACGAGGGTCCGGATGACGTCTCAGAGGAGCCCGACAACGAGGGTCTTGACGACGAGGGTCCGGATGACGTCTCAGAGGAGCCCGACAACGAGGGTCTTGACGACGAGGGTCCGGATGACGTCTCAGAGGAGCCCGACAACGAGGGTCCTGACGGCGAGGGTCCGGATGACGTCTCAGAGGAGCCCGACAACGAGGGTCCTGACGGCGAGGGTCCGGATGACGTCTCCGAGGGTCTCGACGAAGCAGACGACGTCTCCGAGGGTCTCGACGAAGCAGACGACGTCTCCGAGGGTCTCGACGAAGCAGACGACGTCTCCGAGGGTCTCGACGAAGCAGACGACGTCTCCGAGGGTCTCGACGAAGCAGACGACGTCTCCGAGGGTCTCGACGACGTCTCAGAGGGTCCTAGCGTCGCGGACGTCTTATCGCCCGCCTTGGCGCCCGACGACATCTCGGCGCCCAATGACGGGGGTCCTGGCGATGACGATGGCAGAGTACCGGCCGACGACTGTGTTCCGGCCGACGACTGTGTTCCGGCCGACGACTGTGTTCCGGCCGACGACTGTGTTCCGGCCGACGACTGTGTTCCGGCCGACGACTATGTTCCGGCCGACGACTGTGTTCCGGCCTACGTCTGTGTTCCGGCCGACAAAGAAGGTGTACCGGCCGAATGTGGTGTCCCAGCCGTCCCTTTCCTTGGGGGCGTGTTTCTTGCTGGACGGTACTCTGGTCACCCGCCTGACGTGCTGCCACATTATAGACGGCCTCCTGGACGCCCTCTAGATCGGGCTGGTGGTGATGGGCGGCCTCCTGGACGTCCTCCAGATCGGGCTGGTGGTGATGGGCGGCCTCCTGGACGTCCTCCAGATCGGGCTGGTGGTGATGGGCGACCTCCTGGGCGCCCCCCGGATCGGGCTGATGTTGGCCCGCCGTCCTGCCTGTTACCTCCCTCCGCCCGCCCTTGTTCTTGTGGGGTCCGTCTTGGGGGTGTCAGGTGCCACCCTTGAGGGGGAGTTATGTCAGGCTCTGTCCCTGTCTGTTTCTTTAGGCTCTGTTTCTTTATGTTATTTTGTGTTCCCCTCCTGCCATACTTTGTTATTCTGAGCTTTGTTTACTGGTTTCTGTGTATCTCATTCAGTCTCTGTCATTTCCCACTCCTCAGTCTGTCTCTCTGTGCTCAGGCCTTCAACATTAATCATTCACAGCTGGTCCTCATTCTAATCACCCCAGGTGCTCCTCACTGTCTCGTTTGTGTCAGTATATAAACTCTGTGTATTCACTCCTTGAGCACCGGGGCTTTGTCTTTCCACAGTGTGTGATCTGCTCATCTCCTCTCCTCTCACAGATCATGACACAAATGAAGGACACACTGGCGTCTCATTTGGTTCCCAGGTCATCTGGGACGAAACCGACTCTGCCCAGCAAAGCCTGTCGAGCCTCAGCTTCTCTGCTTGAGAAATGCTACAAGGCTTAGGGCCTCGCGGCACGCGCAATGAACGCATCCGCCATGATGCAAGCGTACCTGGCTGAAAAACGGCAAGAGCTCCAGGTAACAACAGACAAGCAGGTTGCCAACGACGTGTTGGAGGAAGCCCGCAGGGCAACAGACTTTGTGCTCCGCATGATGGGAACAGCAGCCATTGCACAAGGCAGAGGCATAGCTGAGGTGGTCATCGCACAACACCATCTGTGGATGACCCTAACTGACCTCCCAGGGGGACAAAGAATTCATTTTCTGCACCACTCGATTGAGCCGACAGGATTGTTTGGAAACGCTCTGGATCAAATTCAGACCAGGTTGGACCAGAGGTGCAAACAGGCTGAGGCTCTTCGGGAAGGCATCCCCAGGAGAGCTCCCCCCCCCTCAGTGAATCGGCTGGGAGCAGACTCGCATAGCCTCGACACAGCTCAACCACACGTGTCCCACCGCAAAAGCGACCGGCGTACGAGGGCGAGCACCAGCAGAGACCACCACCGGACCTACCATGGGCCAAACATGCGTGGAGTAAAAACAGATTTGTTTCCCACCAAGCGGTCCGACACAGGACCTCCTCGGCGAATCGGGACACAAGATAGAAACGTGTCTGATGAAACGGGCCTTCTGCTTAACTTTACAGGTTCGCCCGCCCACGTGGTATGGGATCTAACCTTCACATGTCCAGACTTTATTTGTAGAACTTTACAAAAAGCTAGTGACTTTGTTTTATGCATGAATCATGACTGTTCTGCTATGAGTGATATAAAGTCAAATATGTCGTTCCGCAAAAGCACGAACAAAGCTAAAAAAACAGCTCCTCTCTGTTTCTTGACTAAAAAAAAAACACATAGTAACATCATCAACATGGCTCCCCTTTGTTTTCCCAGCCGATATAAAGGGCGGGGCCATCATCCCCCCTCCCTCGTGGCTCACGAGTTGATAGCCCAATCAATAAGCCCCAGCAGGTGGCCTCAGGACTGTCTGCAGCAGACAGAGCCAGAGGCATCTGCAAACAGGCCCGTCGGTCCTCACAGGGACAGGTGAGGGGGTCACGTGTTCCAACCCTCGTCCCGTTGTAAACCACGGGGCCGACAATACACAA
>JBBPBX010013803.1:13375-24404 GCA_038048925.1 Garcialebias charrua
CCATTTCCTTCATTCTGGTGTATTTTAATGGGTTGTTAAACATCTAAACACAACGTCCCAGTGGCTTTTAAACCCCAAAATACATTACGACAAAGACTGGTTCATCCCAAAGATCCAGTCCCCCGGCACAAACAGAGTAATATTGTGTATGCTGTTCAGTGTCAGGAGGGCTGTGATCAGTCTTATATCGGGGAAACTAAACAGCCACTGGCCAAAAGGATGGCCCAGCACAGAAGATCATCATCATCAGGTCAGGACTCTGCGGTCTACACTCATCTCCAGGCCAGTGGTCACTCTTTCAGGAATGAAGATGTTCACATCCTTGATAGAGAGGAATGATGGTTTGAGAGAGGTGTAAAGGAGGCCATCTTTGTGAAAAGAAACCGCCCATCATTAAACAGGGGTGGAGGCCTCAATTTATATGTTTTCCCTTTCATTGCTTTATGTATTTATTATCTTACTTTGAATGATAAAAATATAACGAGTCACTACTATCGTTTAGAAAGTGTTTATGTTGGAATTCATGCTTGTTTATAGACAGTTAGAACAGCTCACCTGTTCCTTCATACTGACAGGAAATATCCCATCATCACTCCTGGCTCTGCACCTGACACTAAATCACATTTTAAAAATTGTCGTAACTCAGCACAAATCTCCCCTTTTTACAAAACCTTATGATAAATTCAGGCCAGTTTCATTTAAGGATTGAATCATCTAACATCTCAGGGCACTTTTCATGGAGAGCAGGTCTTCACCAGACTCATATAATATTATTTAAATGATATAACAGTATGTTATGTCACAATGCCACACACCACACAATTCATTGACTTGATAATTAACTTGAACAGTGTTTTGCAGGCAAAGTTTAACATCATGTCTCACCTGTTTCATCATCCTCATTTACAAACTGCAGCTGTTTGAATGAAAAATGTGTCAATGTTTGTACATTTAGCTGCGTCTGTTTACAGAGCCTTTCTCTTTTTAATTCTTCTCTTCTCTGCACCACTATTGCTTTTGCTCCCTTCAATCTTTCCACTGACCTCACTTACGTGTCACCTCCGGGCACCTAAAAAAACGAAACTAAAAGTGGAGGTGGGGCGGCCAAACTGATGACATGGGAATAAATGAAGGGGGGTGGCCCAGGAGCAGCACAGTACTGGTGTTCTGTGTTATATTTTGTTAAAAACAAAAGTTGTAAAATATATTTAAAAAAAAAACGAGGAGCGGCGTCTCCTCTTCTTCTCCTTTTCTCTTTTTCCTAAACTGCGCAATGTTATGCCGCCCCCTGCTGGAGGCCGCCCTGTGCAACCGCATAGTTCGCACATAGGAGGAACCGCCACTGCTGGAGAGTCTGTTTCTTGGTTGGCATAGGAATGCCTTGGAGTCCTCCCAGTTGAGCTGGAAGAGGTGGCCGCAGAAAAAGATGTCTGGGCCTCCTTGCTCAAGCTGCTGCTTTTGTGACTCTACTTCATAACAATTGGAAGATAGTGGATGGATGGATGGATGGATGGATGATGGATGGATGGATGGATGGATGGATGGATGGATGGAAAATGACAAAAATATACAAAACATTAATTAAAGGTACTTTACCCAACGAAGAGAGTTTTTTTCCCTCTGTCATCATGGCATTTCATTTATCATGAAAGCTAAAGCTGAAACTCTGATTTGCCCTGTAATGTTTATGGCATGCAAAGTAAATTTTAATTTGCTTTAGGGCTGAGAATTAACATTTAGCTTGTGTAGGTTGCTGCAGATGCAGTTTCCTACCTCTGACCAGTGTACTCTGTTCAATCAAATGACACGAAAATGCAATAACACGAAAATGCTAACATGGCCTCATTCACGAACCGTTCGTACGCACAGATTTGTTCTTAAACTGTGCGTACGAGTGATTTAGGATCATTTGTGGCATTCAACAATGTTTTCGTATCCTAGGATTTTTTTCAGATACGAACAAAATTTACGAGTGGTCCGGACCTGTCGTATATTTTAGGAGCAGTCGGTCCGCTGTTATCCAGATGGATTTCCTTCACTAATAACTTCATATTTCGTTATTTAGAAAATATTTTGGGTTTAAAAAAATCACGCACCATAATTATTCTTGACAATAGGTTATTCTGTTTGAATTAGAATTATAATTTTAAGTTTAATTTGTCTGGTGTGTCGCGCAGGCTTCAGTGAGTCGTGCGCTCCCCTTGGTCATCAAAGCCGCTCCTCATATTAACACCCAGGTACATAAAATTCCCATACACCGCCGCAGAACAAGTACGAATTAAGACTGATCTTGTGCCAAACACCATCGGAGCAATAGATTATTATATCTGATTCGAAATATAACCTGCAGAATGTGGTTGCGCGCTGACCAGGAGGTGCGCGCATGACCCATTTGTGCTGCAAAACATGTTGGCACGCGTCTTGCAGCGTGGCATTTATTGTCCATCCATCTCGCAGACTATTCCTTGACCACCTCCTGTCCGTGCTGCGGCGAGACGTTTGTTTGAAGCCATTTTCAGATCAAACCATTTATTCTTGATTTCTGATACTGTACGACCCACGGGAGACAAAACATATGCACTACAATATTAATATGAAGTTAACTGTAGTTTCGAGACATTTTAAAATGCTTCTGTTCAAAAACACATCCGACACTTGCGGGGGGGGGGGGTAGCGGTGCGCCACAGCTCTTCTGAATAAGTGAAACTATAATGTAACACAGTACACTAAAATTAAAGATATTTGACCATCCGACACTTGCGGGGGGGGGGGGGTAGCGGTGCGCCACAGCTCTTCTGAATAAGTGAAACTATAATGTAACACAGTACACTAAAATTAAAGATATTTGACCATCCGACACTTGCGGGGGGGTGGGGGGTAGCCACAGCGCGACTGAGAGCAGATCTCCGAACGCGTGAAGTTCCTCCTTTTACTTCTTGAGTTTGAATGAATGGACACTTCCTGCTGTCAGAAGGCAGGAAACGTGGCCTTATATGGTGTTTTGAGGGGTGGGAATTATGTAAATAACCTCTCCGCGTGCACGCGCAGCTGTTTAGAACAGGTGGGATTCATCATATTTACGCAACCCATTTACACACGTTTCCTCAGGATAGAAGACTTTGTTGAATCTGACGTGGCATGTTCGTACGAACGCTTCGTACGAACAAAAGTAGGAGAAATTTAGGATAAAAATACGAACATTTTCGTGAATGAGGGCCAATGACTTCTTCTACATTCATGATAATGACTTAACCATTGTTTGTCCGGTGTTAGACTTACTACAGACATTCATGCATAAGTGTGCTGGAAAAATAATTCAGAATATTGTTTTTATACTCTACACACAAATGTACAATAACAAATATATTTGATTTTTTTTCCCACAAAACGATGTACACAGTGTACATCCTCAACCAAGCTCATTTAGTTGTGAAACATGACCAGTGGGGTCAAAAGGTCATGTCGGGGATCGTCGGTCGCTCATGCTACAACAATATTCTAAAATATTTTTACAGCACCCTAGGAAACTATATGCAGACTAACATCCTAGGAGCTATGCTGTCAGGGGCTTCATGCCCCTAGAAGGGTCACCCAAGGCAGACAGGTCCTAGGTGAGGGATCAGACAAAGTGCAGCCCAAAAACCCCTATGATGAGTACAATTAATGGACTAAGTTTTCCCTCGCCCGGACGCGGGTCACCGGGGCCCCACTCTGGAGCCAGGCCCGGAGGTGGGGCACGCTGGCGAGCGCCTGGTGGCCGGGCTTTTACCCATGGAGCCCGGCCGGGCACAGCCCGAAGAGGAGACGTGGGTCCCCCTTCCCATGGGCTCACCACCTGTGGGAGGGGCCAAAGGGGTCGGGTGCAATGTGAGATGGGTGGTGGCCGAGGGCGGGGACCCTGGCGGTCTGATCCTCGGCTACAGAAGCTGGCCATTGGGACATGGAATGTCACCTCTCTGGTGGGGAAGGAGCCTGAGCTAGTGTGTGAGGTTGAGAGGTTCCGGCTAGAAATAGTCGGACTCACCTCAACGCATGGCTCTGGCTCTGGAACCAGTTTCCTTGAGAGGGGTTGGACACTCTTCCACTCTGGAGTTGCCCCTGGTGAGAGGCGCCGAGCAGGAGTGGGCATACTGGTTGCCCCCCATCTTGGTGCCTGTACGTTGGGGTTCACCCCGGTGAACGAGAGGGTAGCCTCCCTTCGCCTACGTGTGGGGGGACGGGCTCTGACTGTTGTTTGTGCCTATGCACCAAACGGCAGCTCAGACTACCCACCCTTTTTGGAGTCCTTGGAGGGGGTATTGGAGAGTGCGCCTCCTGGGGACTCCCTTGTTCTACTGGGGGACTTCAACGCTCACGTGGGCAATGACAGTGAGACCTGGAGGGGTGTGGTTGGGAGGAACGGCCCCCCTGATCTGAACCAGAGTGGTGTTCTGTTATTGGACTTCTGTGCTCGTCATGGATTGTCCATAACGAACACCATGTTTAAGCATAAGGGTGTCCATATGTGCTCTTGGCACCAGGACACCCTAGGTCGCAGTTCGATGATCGACTTTGTTGTCGTCTCATCTGATCTGCGGCCGCATGTCTTGGACACTCGGGTGAGGAGAGGGGCGGAGCTGTCTACTGACCACTACCTGGTGGTGAGTTGGCTCCGATGGTGGGGGAGGATGCCGGTCAGACCTGGCAGACCCAAACGTATTGTGAGGGTCTGCTGGGAACGTCTGGCAGAGTCTCCCGTAAGACGGAGCTTTAACTCCCACCTCCGGGAGAGCTTTGAACACGTTCCGAGGGAGGCGGGGGACATGGAGTCCGAGTGGGCCGTGTTCCGCGCCTCTATTGTCGAGGCAGCTTATCGGAGCTGTGGCCGCAAGGTTGTTGGTGCCTGTCGTGGTGGCAACCCTCGAACCCGGTGGTGGACACCGGCAGTGAGGGATGCTGTCAGGCTGAAGAAGGAGTCCTATTGGGCCTTTTTGGCTTGTGGGACCCCGGAAGCAGCTGATAGGTACCGGCAGTCCAAGCGGCATGCGGCTCGGGTGGTTGCTGAGGCAAAAACTCGGGCGTGGGAGGAGTTCGGAGAGGCCATGGAGAATGACTTCCGTACGGCTTCGAGGCGATTCTGGTCCACCATCCGGCGTCTCAGGGGGGGAAAGAGGTACGAGACCAACACCATTTATGGTGGAGGTGGCGTGCTGCTGACCTCAACTCGGGATGTTGTGAGTCGGTGGGCGGAATACTTCGAAGACCTCCTCAATCCTACTGGCACGTCTTCCACTGAGGAAGCAGAGCCTGGGGACTTTGGGTCGGGTTCTCCGATCTCTGGTGCTGAGGTCGCCGAGGTGGTTAAAAAGCTCCGCGGTGGCAAGGCTCCGGGGGTGGATGAGATTCGCCCGGAGTTCCTTAGGGCTCTGGATGTTGTAGGGTTGTGTTGGCTTACGCGACTCTGCAATATCGCGTGGACATCGGGGGCAGTTCCCTTGGATTGGCAGACTGGGGTGGTGGTTCCCCTATTCAAAAAGGGGGACCGTAGGGTGTGTTCCAACTATAGGGGGATCACACTCTTAAGCCTCCCTGGTAAGGTCTATTCAGGGGTTCTGGAGAGGAGGGTCCGTCGGATAGTCGAACCTCGGATTCAGGAGGAGCAGTGTGGTTTTCGTCCTGGTCGTGGAACACTGGACCAGCTCTACACCCTCAGCAGGGTCCTGGAGGGTGCGTGGGAGTTTGCCCAACCAGTTTACATGTGCTTTGTGGACTTGGAGAAGGCATTCGACCGCGTCCCTCGGGGGGTTCTGTGGGGGGTACTCCGGGAGTATGGGGTACCAGGCCCTTTGATAAGGGCTGTTAGGTCCCTGTACGACCGGTGTCAGAGCTTGGTCCGCATTGCCGGCAGTAAGTCAGGCTCGTTTCCGGTGAGAGTTGGACTCCGCCAAGGTTGCCCTTTGTCACCGATTCTGTTCATAACTTTTATGGACAGAATTTCTAGGCGCAGCCAAGGTGTTGAGAGGATCCGTTTTGGTGACCTTAGAATCGCTTCTCTGTTTTTTGCAGATGATGTGGTCCTACTGGCTTCATCAGTTCGTGATTTACAACTTTCACTGGAGCGGTTTGCAGCCGAGTGTGATGCGGCCGGGATGAGGATCAGTTCCTCCAAATCCGAGGCCATGGTCTTGAGCCGGAAAAGGGTAGCATGCCCTCTCCGGGTCGGGGAGGAGGTCCTGCCCCAAGTGGAGGAGTTTAAGTATCTCGGGATCTTGTTCACGAATGAGGGAAAACTGGAGCGTGAGATCGATAGGCGGATAGGTGCAGCGTCCGCAGTGAAGCGGGCGCTGTACCGGTCTGTCGTGGTGAAGAGAGAGCTGAGTCAAAAGGCAAAGCTCTCAATTTACCGATCGATCTACGTTCCCACCCTCATCTATGGTCATGAGCTTTGGGTTATGACCGAAAGAACAAGATCTCGGATACAAGCGGCTGAAATGAGTTTTCTCCGCAGGGTGTCTGGACTCTCCCTTAGAGATAGGGTGAGAAGCTCAGTCATCCGGGAGGGACTCGGAGTAGAGCCGCTGCTTCTCCACATCGAGAGGAGCCAGTTGAGGTGGCTCGGGCATCTGGTTAGGATGCCTCCTGGACGCCTCCCTGGTGAGGTGTTCCGGGCATGTCCCACCGGGAGGAGACCCAGAGGAAGACCCAGGACACGCTGGAGGGACTATGTTTCTCGGCTGGCCTGGGAACGCCTTGGGATTCCCCCAGAGGAGCTGCTCCAAGTGGCTGGGGAGAGGGAAGTCTGGGCCTCCCTACTTAGGCTGCTACCCCCGCGACCCGACCCCGGATAAGCGGAAGAAAATGGATGGATGGATGGATGGATATTACATGCAGGGCACAACAACAACAACAATACTATTACTTCAACAAATAATAAAAAACAATGACAATTATAATAATTATAATAGTAACAACAACAACAACAACAACAAAAACAATATTATTAATAATAATAAAAATAATACTCTAAGTAAAAACAACAATGACAAAAACAACAACAACAATAATACTACTACTACAAATAATTCATTAATTCATTAAACCTTTATTTAAACAGATAAGTCACATTGAGCCTCGAAGACTCATTTACAAGTGAGATTTCTAAGATCTGTTAAACTGCAGGGTTCTTCTGCAGCGAGGTCCTTCTCTGTCTCTTTATGCTACAAAACGTGACGGAGAGTCTTCTAACTAGCAGTGGGAACATCTAACTTGTTTAATCTGAAAAGTTTCCACTCGATAGAACATGATGAGAGTCAGAAGATGAAGCACAATAAAGTTTGAGCCAACGTGTCCCTGAAACTATGACGTCCTGAAACAAACAGCAGCGCTGCATGTTTTTTTCTCATTTATTCAAAATAAAACAAATTTCATCAGAAAGGGAAAAAAAACACTGAATGAAAAAGTGCAGGAAGAAGAAAATAGTCTTATAATATTTGCCCCTTGTTTAAAAAAAATTAAAAATAAAAACAACTACAAACAACAACCTTCACTTGAACAATCTCCAAACTGAAAACAAAAAACTTCAGGTATCCTTCACCTTAGCTATACCTTCCCAACGACTTTAATCATCTTTTAAATTACATTGATTTAAAATAATTCAATTTGATAATTACATTGATAATATCAAAACAACTCCACAATCCTGTTTCCTGAATTACAACTCAGCTCCTTCACACTAGTTCTAAATGAAGGTTTTACAAACATTTACATTCCCTTTAGGTTATACTGATTCTCTCTTTTTTTTTTAAACAAATTTTAATTGAATATTTGGGAGTAATATTTTATGAGTTTTATACATGACTTGTAAAATACTATGTTCAACCAAATCCATCCATCCATCCATCCATCTTCTTCCGCTTATCCGGGGTCGGGTCGCGGGGGTAGCAGCCTAAGTAGGGAGGCCCAGACTTCCCTCTCCCCAGCCACTTGGAGCAGCTCCTCCGGGGGAATCCCAAGGCGTTCCCAGGCCAGCCGAGAAACATAGTCCCTCCAGCGCGTCCTGGGTCTTCCTCTGGGTCTCCTCCCGGTGGGACATGCCCGGAACACCTCACCAGGGAGGCGTCCAGGAGGCATCCTAACCAGATGCCCGAGCCACCTCAACTGGCTCCTCTCGATGTGGAGAAGCAGCGGCTCTACTCCGAGTCCCTCCCGGATGACTGAGCTTCTCACCCTATCTCTAAGGGAGAGTCCAGACGCCGGATGGTGGACCAGAATCGCCTCGAAGCCGTACGGAAGTCATTCTCCATGGCCTCTCCGAACTCCTCCCACGCCCGAGTTTTTGCCTCAGCAACCACCCGAGCCGCATGCCGCTTGGACTGCCGGTACCTATCTGCTGCTTCCGGGGTCCCACAGGCCAAAAAGGCCCAATAGGACTCCTTCTTCAGCTTGACAGCATCCCTCACCGCCGGTGTCCACCACCGGGTTCGAGGGTTGCCACCACGACAGGCACCAACAACCTTGCGGCCACAACTCCGATAAGCTGCCTCGACAATAGAGGCGCGGAACATGGCCCACTCGGACTCAATGTCCCCCGCCTCCCTGCATGTAATAGTCATTTCCAATGTAGTTTTGCTCTATAATATCCCAACACAGTAAAGAAACTCTGACCAATAAAAAACAATTTCAGAAGAAAATCTCCACAAGTCAAACAACAAAGTAAGAGCCATTACTTCATGCCAAATGAGCTCATGTTCAAATTCAAGAAGGTTTATGTGTCATTTCACCACATGTGGTGGTACATGAGGTGGAATTAAATTATTTACACAGGGTCCCAGTTACATCCAACAATAGCAAAATAAAAAGTGTAAAAAGAAACATTATACATATAAGATATACGCTAAATGAACGTCCAATGGTACACCCAAAGATCTAAGATATACACTAAACACTCATAAACATCAAATTAAAATAAAATTGTAAAACAATGTGGCATAACAACAGCAGCACAAACATGAGTCTGTGTGAGCAGATGGGTACGAATTCACGAATGATGGATGAGCTTTAACATTTTATAATTTAAGTCTCAGAAAAACATAACAATTTACTGTCAAATCTTAAAGGATATCAGAATATTTTTAATGTAGCTTTTGTCTGGTGTTCTTAATCTCAGATATCAGCTGTGAAAGTTACAATTTGAAAGTTTTGTCATTCAAATACCTGAAATAATTTTAAAATATTTTTTATGCAACTATATTACCAGAAGTGCTGTAAATTTGAATACAATCTGCTGTTAAAGTACTTTATCTAAGACATGTATACTGTCTAAACAATAAACAATGATGATGTTGCTAAACTTCAAATATTGATCCACTTGTTATTTTTAGACTGACAAGTGCTCCTGGCAGTGAAAGCATCATTTCTGTGCTTTGTAAAGCAAATGCGTTTATAATCACAGTCACGCAGAAGAACTCAAAAGAGAGACTAGAAATTACTTTGCTTTTTTTGTGACCATAAACTAGTTTATACAAACCACAACAGTAAACACAAAGATTAAGTTTCGTAATGTATTTGAGACGGTTCAAGCTACTCCCTGAAAAAAGTCTCACCCTGTTTCATTCTTCTAAAAACTTACCAGACGGAACAAACTGGAGGCCTTTCTTGGTGTCCATGTTCTCCCAATTTTCAAGGTAGCTCACTTTCCAAAGGTCAACCCATCATCTTTTTTGCTTTGTCTCCAGCTCCCACCACTAGTGATTCTTAGTTTATAAATGTATTTTAAACACACAAACATACACTTTCATACTGAGATGAAACCACCTCCCTGCACCAGGAGCACATGGGTTAGGGGAGGAGGCAGGGAGAGACGACACGAGGGTGAGAAGAACACTTTTTTTTCTTGCTGGATACTGGAATCTGAATTAAGAGTTAGGCTGTCAAAATAAATAATTTGGAGATAGAAAAAAAAACAGACTCAATCTTAACCCAACTATACTTACAACGTTTTTTTTTTTTCATGCCTCACACTATCTGGGATAAAAAAATAACAGTTTAATGTCCAAATTATTCACTTTCATTAAACTTCAACTAAATTATAATGTTAAAATTGTTCTGCTGTTAGATTTGGGGGCTGTTGATTTTTTTTTTTTATCCTATGCACCCTCAGAGCAGCAGAGACAAAAAAAATCATTAGGCCCCGGCCACCAAGCAGCATAAGCAGAAATGAGTTTACAGGTGGGCTTGATTTAAAGTGGGTGGCCCACAAAAATTTAACATGGTTTGTAAAATAAAATAAAACTTTAAAACATGGTCAGGTTGACCTTGTTATTCACTCAGCAATCAGAACTATTAAACCATCCTGTTGCTGAAATACTGAAACAACAATGTGTTCACAACTAACATCATTGAGCCTATTGACACATCTAAAGACTCAACACCCATATGAAATGGTCATAAACCAGCATTATCATTAGAACTCCACAGGACTGAGAATAATATGTCCCCAAAAAGACGGAAAGGAAGGAAAAGCTAGAAAAAAAAGTCACAAAAAAATATTCTCCAAACATGTGGACATACTGTAATTTCTGGACTATTGAGCGCACCTGAATACAAGCCACGGCCGCTAAATTTAAAAATGAAATTAAAATTTTACATAAATAGGCCACACTTGTGTATAAGCTACGGGTGTTCACGTTGTAACGTGAGATAACTAAGTTCATGCTCAATCATCCAGGTACCAAATCCAATAATTCTTAGTCGGGTCATCTGGACAGTTTATTTTTTATAGAGAGGTTTCATCCTCTATCTGGAGGGCTTCATCAGTCAGAAGAGTTCCAGTAAACTGTTTTCCCACCAAGCAGTAAAAACCTTAAGTGGACCAACCAGTTTTGCTGGAGCAAAGATGGTTTCTGAGGGGTGTCCTGTCCCTCGTAGACTCCTCCCAGGCAGGCAGCCACAGCCAAAGTGGTTCAAGACAAGAAAGTTCATGCTCAATCATCCAGGTACCATGATATATTTACACAGAAGAAAAAAAAAAAAATTATATATATATATATAT
>JBBPBX010013803.1:25512-37613 GCA_038048925.1 Garcialebias charrua
TATACATACTTGTACCTGTAACACGGCTGATAAAAATAAAAAATAAAATAAAACAGTAGTCTATCCAGGAAGTCATTGTTTGCTACCCCCCAAGAGAGATGTGTAATGGGTAGCTATGTGAGCACCTGGGTATGACAAAGCTAAATGTTTTGGTGGCATGAAGCTTGTTAGCCAATACAAAAAAAAAAAAATCCATAAATTAGCTGCAGCATTGTAAAAGCCATGGTGTTCAAAGTGTGTGATAAAATAAAATAAAATAAATGTAGCGGCTTATAGTCCAGAAATTACGGTACTAAGGTTTTTGTCATTGACCAGATCAAGAAGATGAACAAACACAATAACATTGTCATCCTATTTGTTACTGGAGTATCTGAAAAAGTTGAGGATTTTCTCCAAACACAAACATCCAGGTCTATTTCAAACCCAACAGAACTTTCATACAGATGCTGGTCCAACCTACGGATAAAATCCCCACACCCTAACTAATCAGTAGAGAAACTGAACAACCTCTCCACCGCTGCATGGCTCAACAGGAGAGGCAGCTCTTCAGGACAAGACTCAGCTGTGCACCTACACCTCAGTGATAAGGGACACCATTCTTAGGAATAAGACATTCATATTCTGGACAGAGAAGACAGATGGTATGAGAGAAGTGTGAATGAAGCCATTTGCTTTGAATGAGAAGAAACAGCTTTAATCAGAAGAGGAGGTCTCAGATTTCAGATGTCTAAAACCGACAATGAAGCCATTAATTTCACCTTCATGCATGCGATCAGAGGATTTCTTTTGTGAGCCCAGCTAACAAAGACCCTAAAGACTCTCCACTGGGAGAAGAGTGAGATTAAGCTGCATGTAAATGAGTCTTACATAATAAAGTATCTCATGCAGATTATAAACTTGAAACTTCACACTACCCGGAAAATATAAGAGAAGTCCATTTGTTTTTTATATGTTTTATGAGATTTGTTGAAATTTTGATTGATGGCAGATGAAACCATAAAACAAGTAAAATCCTGAGAGGATCATAAGACTTCAGTCAGTGGAAACATATATTGTAAAATAATACATAAGCCGTCAATGAGAAAAAGTTGGCAGATTTTCTAAAATCTTTGCCCTTTTTTTCCAATTCCTATTGCTGAAACTGTTGTAAAATACTGATAGCTGATGGCTGTGTGCAATAAAAGCATGGCTTTGCATCTGTAAAAACAAAAGCTTCCTAAAACCCATGATGCTAAAAACGTATAACATCAGTCTGTTAAAGGTTAGATTATTGCATTATGGGCATATCCTATTTTTTCATTAGAAAAATTATTTCTAAATATGTTGCCTTAACATCCTATAAACTGTTATTGTGTAATGTAGCAACAGTAATGTGATTAAAGGGTTTGAACATCATTTCAAATCTGTGAAACATCAGAAATCTAATTTGACAGAAAAGTAGAATCTGCTGATAAAGTGGACAAACATAAAAAATATCAACATCTAAACACACATAAGTAAAACTACAAAATACATTTTTTTAATCGTTTTTCAGAAGAGGAAGAATATAATAAAACAAAAGGAAAAAGCAGCATGATTTTTTTATGTATTTCATGACTGAATCGGTCTCCTGCTGTTCAGTTTAGCCCAAAGGTACAAAATCACACTTAAAGAGTATCTACAAGCTTTTACCTAAGAAGTTACTGTTGTTTTTGTCATACTGAAATAATAATAAATAAAAAAAACATAATTTAGGAAAAATCATCTTCCAGCATGAAAGTTGCATGAAGCACAACTGAATAAGAATGAAGTATTCAACCAAAACAAACTCGTAATTGTTCTATAACTCTTCTAAAAGTTTACATGATCTCTGTAAATCACTTAAACTAGTTATAGAGAACACTTTAATTATTCAGTGAAGTTGTTATTTTATGCAGGGCGACTCACATGATTAGAATGATCCAAAAACAAACAAAGAAAGCATCTTGAAACTTTACTGTAAAAGCTTTAAACAACCTGGTCAGGTATAAACTTCTGGGACAGTTACATGCTTATCAAACAGGTAAATAAGTAGCTTTAATTAATATAAGTAGAAAGGAATTAATTTTCAAACAAGCATGAGTATTCTAAAAATGGCCACAAGATGGCAGCAAATACTGTTCTAATGCAGTCTGTAATCTAATGCAGTACATGTAATTTGAAATGTCCAGTGTTTTGTTGTTGTTTTGCTTTTCCTTTTATTTAGTTAGTCTCAATGAATGAATTATTCACAGAATAGTCAAAATGTTGTCTTATTCCATTTTTCAAAAAAATTTGACAGTCTGAGTTCAATTTTGTATGATTATGAATTTCAAAAAGATTTTGAAGAGATTATTCTTGTGCTTGAAATACATGTTTTTCATCCAAATCTAAATTGGAACCACAGCAAGTATCAATCAGAGCTTCTCGTTTCTGCTTCCTCCAACGTTCTCCTACACGTATTAATGTAAAATTATTATTATATTATTATTATAAAGAAAATGATAATTAATGAGCTGGCAGGACTAATTTACCTTCTGTCCAGACCTGGGTGAACTTGCAATAACATAAAGGATGTAGAAAAATTCGGATAATTCAAGTTAATAATAAAATCTAAGAACATTTTTACTCATTAATATGTATTTAAGAGAGAAAAATAATTGAGGTCTTCGCTGTTTTTTGTTTGTTTGATTGATTATTTGTTTCTCCACCATTGTTGCTCAATGTCACTTTCACAAATTCACAATTTAATGACCTGAGATTGTCACAAAAATAATTTCTAATTAAAAGAACACATACACACACTTCCACATCTTGTAAAAATGAATAATTTTCAGTTAGCTACGCTGCTCAAGCACAAGACCATTAAACTAATTAAAGATTGCATGAATTTATTTGCCAAACTTGACACATTATTTAAAAATAATTGATTTTTTTACACTGAGCTGTTCAGTGACAACATAAACTACCATATGTTTGCTGTATAAGTCGCACAACTTTTTGCATAAATTTGCAAGTCCTGTGACTTATACAGCGAAGTGACCAATACTGTATACGTTTATTTTTCTTCCCATATTTATAATTATAACCCAATTTTTGGCTGAGATCTGACAATTTCATTCATTCTGACATGTAAAATATTGAACACTACTATTTTCAGCTGCTAGAGGGCCCTCGAGCAATATGGCAAGTCAAGTGTCTCATTAATAGGTAAAAGTGGCTATTAATGAGACACTTGGCTTGCCATACTGAGCCGCCTTCATCTCACTCTGGAACAAACGTCAAATCAGCTGCATTTCACCGCGCCGCCCAGGCGAAGTGCAGCTGATTTGACCATTAAAGTGCATTTAAAAAAATAATAATAATAAATTGTCTTTAGGTGTTATCTTGTTAAATTTCGAAGAAATGCACATCGAGTCCTCCCTCTGTGCGCTCCAGCAGCCATGAAGGACATTAGGACAACGGATGCAAATTAGCTATTGTGCTAACTCCGGCATATTTACATTGATGCTAACTGCTGTTATGTTGATTAATATGCATTGTCCTAACTTAAATAAATAAATAAAAAATAAATAAATGAAATGAATCAATTTTTGAAATGCAGCTACATTGACCAATATATTAAAGTGCATTTATTAAAGAAAAGTTAAACTGAGACACACCTTTGTTATAATTTTAAGCAAAAAAATAATTGTTTTTAAGTGTTAATCGTGTTAAATTCTTGTTAAAGTCCTCCCGTGCAAGCTCCCGCAGCCTCCATTTGGCAGCCAGTTGATTTTTGGCACAACACTGGCCCATGTTTCCGGGTGGTCAGCGGCGCTGTATAAAAAACACGACACATCAGCGGTGACACACAATAGATGCGACCTATACGGCGAAGTGACTTATTTAAGGTTTTTTTCCCACTTTATTAGACATATTTGGACTGATGCAACTTATTAAACAGGCAAAGCATTCTGATCCCTCCCCCTCAGAGCCATATATGGCTCTGCCCCCTTGTGGTCTGTTGAAATTCAAATTCAAGCTCTGTTTTTATTGGCTGATTCAAATTCAAGCTCTGTTTTTATTGGCTGGTTACAAACTTTGTTTTTATTGGCTGGAAAATGGCGGGTCACTTTTTCTTTTTAGAAATGCTTATTTACCACCTGGAGAAGCAAGGGGACAATATTTTTTTTTGTTTTTTTCAGAGATTACCTCTCTAACATCAATCTAGTGACAGAGTGAAGAAATATGTTAAAAATATATTGTTAGAAAAGTTACATATAGTAGCTTTAATGAAAAGTGCGTTATAAATTGAATTCATTATTATTATTATTATTATTATTAAGCACAGCAATGTTCGGTGGTCAAAACCAAAAACAAATATTTAAAATGCACAATGAACTTGTCGCTGTTTATTGTGAAACCTTAATCAAACTCCACAGTCACCTGCAGGGCATTATGGGTCCAAACACTCATGAGCACTTGAGTGGCGAGCAGTAAAAGTAGACACCATCTGCTTATTGGAATTAAATACAGACAATTACATCCTTTTAGAACAAAGTCTTTGAAAACAGATGGAGCAAAAGAAGTTTCATAGTTAAGTACTGGATGACAAATGAGAGCTATGCATTTCTTGAGAATATGTTACTAACTGGAAGCTATAAATGTATAACATGTCAGAGCTTACAGCGCTCCTTATTGTAGCTAAATATTAAATATGGACACGTGTTGGCAAACTGTTCTGTGTGACTGTACAGATTGTGAAGCAAGTACATTTTTACCTTCTGTTGATTTTGTTCACGCTGTCTTTCACAGAAAGCATTGTGTTACTTCTAATGCGTTTGAAATCGTGTTCTGCTTCAGCACGTTTGAAATGACAAGGCTGCAGGCCTCTATCTAAAGAAACTTCAAGCATTTGTCTGCAGATTATATTCACTCTATAGTTGTCATACAAGTGTACAGAATATTTATACAAAAATAGATCCATTTTATCTCACGAGTCATAATGCATAATCTTTATATTTTGTTTTATAATATTATTTTCCCATTTTCATTCACAAGAAAGGCATTACATATTCAATTCTACTTTTTTAAAGCTTTTATCTGTTTGAATATTTGAGGTGCAGTTGGATAAACTGTCAAGGAAACAACATCCCTTATGGTAATTTAATGAGCAGAATCAAGGTAAAGCTTTGCTGATCTGGTCTAAACCGGCAAAGCAAAAGATGAAAAGCTTAGGCACAGGTCATAATTTATCTGCAATCTGAAGTTAAAATATTCTCATGACTCTTACCTTCAGCTAATGGATTCACGGTGATGTCTGGCACGTCTTTCACTTCTTTTTTGGTCTTCATTATGCAAGTAAACTTGCAATGCAATAAAAAAAGTGATATTTTTGGATGTGACAGTAAAATTCTTATGAGATGTTGAAGCAGTTAATGTTGTTCTTCTGTAAGTGTGGCAGTGTGAGTAGCTTCACAAACAGGCCCAAAAAGAAAAATGGGAGTAGGGTCACGGTTAATGAATAGCATCCTAATGCCTTACGTGCCAATCACAGATGAGTTTACTTTCAGTGCAAAAGATAGTAATGAAGCTAAAGGTTACATTGGACCAAAAAGATCAAAAGAAAAAAGAGAAAGAAGTTAAAAAAAAAACTATTATTAGCACATGATGGCCATCTAAACACTGCATGTGACAGAAAAGTTGTTTACCACATCACTGTTTTAGTAAATAATTGAAGCAACAGTGTGATGTGTTACTATATTAACACGATTGAGTTCAGAACATCTTTGACTAAATCTAAAACTCTTCAGGCACTCAGAACTCTGCTATTACTGTGGATTTGTCAATATGACCAAAATATTGTGTATAAAGTTGTTGTTTGTTCATATAACATTTTATTTAATTGTCAATACATTTAAACATTTCAAGTGGGAAACAAGTGTTTTTTCAGTTAATAAATGTTTGTTTCTTTTTTTTTTTCTTTTTTCTTTTTTTTTTCCATTATAGATGGCCTCTCTTCTCACCTCACAGCCATCCTCTCACACCGATATGCTTTTTTTATTTAATAGAGAGAAAGGAAAGATAGAAAGAAAGACAACAAAACACAACAATTATCCACAAAAAGAGCACAAGGCAACCACACCCAACCTCCGTCCGCAATCCTGCAAAGCACATGACAGAACACAGCAACGAAACACACATTCATAAAGACTAATAATATTCATGACCTTGCAGTAGATTTCCATAAATAAACATACCCATAACTACAAATATAAATACAGTATTCTGTACATACATATACATTCATGAGAGGGGGCAGTCCAAATCCCAGCCTGACAATTAGACATTCATACACAGATACACTCACTCAGACCCTCATCCTCACTCACACAAAGACAAACAATAACGACACGTTCCATTCATAATCCTGATGCACACTCTATACCCCCTAGGTCCAAGACATGTACCTGCCCCCTACATGGAGCAGCCCACACCCAAGCCCAGGAGGTAGGCCCATTCATTCTGGGGTGGAGAGTATAAATAAATGTTTGTTTCTTAAAAATGCTTTGGTATATCAAAGGAAATGACTGTAGTTCAGGGGAATTCAGTCATCAGGAAAAATAATGCAAAAGCACAAAATGAAACAACTATTTACACTAGTGTATCGCTTGTTTTTGTGTTTACAATGTAATTGTTGCATAAAGCTGTCTTTATTTTGAGTACTTTTTAATTTAGAATTGATACATTCGCACAAATCGTGTTAAAATAGAGAAAAGATTTGTGAGGAGAGGCAACCCTCTGTCCTTTTTGCCAAGTCTAATGCAAACAACGCTTTCACATGAACTTCTCTTTTGATTTCACGTTGTTTTTCATTATAATCAGGTTTGGTACACTTTGACACTTAGTCATTTTTCTAGCGTTAATGTATTGCATGCATATTGCATTTTCTTTCTTTTTCTTTCTTTTTTTTGGGTCAGTCGGACATAAAACTATTTAAGACAAACTAAATATCTTCACCACTGAGGGAGGTTCTTGTTAGCCGGCTTTGTTATTATTCTAATGTTCTTCAATGCAATTTTAATGCACCGAAATACTCTCTAATAAGTCTTAAAGTGATGTGCACTGCATCATCTTTTAACCAAAATGTAAACTGAATCGGTTTACTTCAGACTAGCAGAAAAAGTTAACGTTCAAACAGAGCCGAACAACCAAACTTCCAGTGGTGAAGCTCATGCTGATCAGTGGCCCTTCCACACTTTAAAATAAACACATATTTGTTTATGAATGTCTCCTTTTTTACATAAGTAGTTGGTCTTGATGTTCAAACTGAAAGCTGGTGGGTCTGCTGGAAGTTAGCACCAATACAAGATAAATCTTGTAAAATAGAACAGCTCTGGATAAACCAAAGCAAAGGCACTTTTTCATGCGTGAAACACTGTCTGGTTATTAAGAAAGAAAGTTTTGGAGTTAATACAGTATGCTTAAGAGTACCGTATTTTCCGGTGTATAGGTCGCACCTTTTTATGGTTTTTTTCAAGGCCTGCGACCTATACACCAGTGCGACCTATATATGGCTTGTTATCACTTTCGGCGAAACAAATTTTTAAATCCAGCTCATTTCACAATTACGTTCATTTATTAAGGAAAAGTTCAGCTCAGACACATATTTGCTATAATTTTTATCAAACAAATAATTGTTTTTAAGTGTTAATCTTCTTAAAAGCCTTGCTGTGCGCTCCTGTGGCAGACATTTGCAGCAGAGCTAAACGTGGTGCGACCTATACACCAGTGCGACCTATCTAGGGATTTTCCCAATCTATTGGTGATTATTGGATGGTGCGACCTATACACAGGTGCGACCTATACACCAGAAAATACTGTAAGAAGTTCAGAAAGACTTGTGTAGTACAGGATGAATAGATGCATCCTTGTCTTTTTCCCTTTTAACGAGAACATACTCTAATCTACAATGAAAATAATACAAACTGAACTTCATAATATCTCTTTGTACATCACCCTGAATATGCTGGTGAAGATTCTCAGTCATCTAGGACATGATAAATCAAAAAAGGGGTTCAATACAGAAACAACTGGACTTTATTTGTAACAGAAGACGTTTCGCTTCCCATCCGGGGAGCTTTATCAATTCAATGTTCAGTCTCATGTTGATAAACGGGTGTGCGGCGCAGCGTTAGCCTACATTTTCCGACTTACAACCAAAAATCCGGACTTACGAACGCCACGTGTAAAGCGTTCCGACTTACACATTTTCGGGTTACGAACCGTGCATAGGAATGGTACTCGTTCGTAAGTTGGGGACCACCTGGATTTGGATTTCTTAAGCTTCACAAGTTCCTTCTACCATATGGTTTTGTTGCCTGGGTTTGTTACATCTGCCCTGACTGCGTTCTTTGGTAATTCGTCAACTATACCACCAGTTTATTCTTTGTCATTCTCCACCATCTTTGAGGTGTCTCCCATTTGACTTTGGGACTTCTAATCCATTATGGAACATTATGGAAGAGGAATTGCAGACTTTATGAATAATGAAGGTGGTGCAATCATCAGAGCAGTTGGAGCTTTGGATCTTTATCCTTTGTAGACCGTTATAAACTCGTTCGCTGGTTGTCATGAATAGCTGTGATTCGTAAATAAACAGCAACAGGAAAAAAAAGCAACAGAAAAAATCATTTTCTGAGCAGCTTGGTTGGTTTAGAAGTTGGCTTTTCAATGGAATATGGGTTCATGTGTCCCAGGGTTAATGAGCAACAATTAGGTAATGAATGACTCTGGATTTTGTTGACCTTGTCACACATGTTACCTCTCTGTCCTTACCTGTTACATGTATGTTTAAATGGGATAATAAACCACAGAAAGACAGAGAAGTGATCCATGATCTTCACAAAAATAGTGCATAATAAATTAGACGGGGGATTTATTTTCCGGTTGAGCAACCTTGAGGCACTGAAACAGCACTAATAATATGGCAGGGAGAACTTACCTTTGCAACAAATGTGACATAAACAGCTTGTGAACAATTTCTGCCAGTTTTAGAATAGCAAAAACTGGAAAAGCTTTATTTTCTGTTTTCTATTAACAGGATTTTAGAAGGGATTAAAGGAGCAGACTGATCACCTACAAGAATAATTAAAAATCACCACTGATTTTACTGAAAATTATTTTTTGTTTATTTTTTTTTGTCTCACTTGCTGGGAAAATTTTAAATAAATGGAAAAAAGTTTTTAAACTGTACTGACTAAAAAAAACGTTATTCAGCTGTAGCTAAAATGATTGCTTTCTGAAAGTTTCATTAGAGCTTGAGGTAATTTGTTAGTACATATGAACAAAAACACTTTGTCCACATTATCACCAAGAAATCCTGGTAGTCTGGGCTTTGAAAACAGGTATTTTTGTAATTTTGTTTGATAAGGGTATTTGAACATTTAATAACTATTTTTTGGACTTTTCTCCATAATTTTCTCTTCGTCCACCAATCAACAAAATTATGTCACTTTGACAAAATTGAACATTTTATTCCCATGAGCTTAAAGCTTCAGTATGTAACATTTTTTATAAACATATTTCTTCACTCTGTCACTATCTCCTGACAGACTGATGTTAGCCAGGTAATCTCTGAAAAAAATAAAATAAAAAATATTGTCCCCTTGCTTCTCCAGGTGGTAAATAAGCATTTCTAAAAAGAAAAGTGACCCGCCATTTTCCAGCCAATAAAAACAGAGTTTGTAACCAGCCAATAAAAACAGAGCTTGAATTTGAATCAGCCAATAAAAACAGAGCTTGAATTTGAATTTCAGCAGGGCCAGGGGGAGCAGAGCCATATATGGCTCTGAGGGGGAGGGATCAGAATGCTTTGCCTGTTGAAAATTTTTCTAAGTTCTGCACTCTACAGAAAGTTACACATAGCACCTTTAGGTTTTAGAGTTTTATTTTTGTATTTTATTTTGTTTAGCAAAAAAAATAAAAAATTGACACAAAATTAAGATGAATGTTGAAAGTTCTGACATCAATATACAAAGCCATTATTATTATAATAATTATTAATTATTATTATAATTATTGGGTGCACCCAATAATAGTAGAAAATAAGAGGCTTGTTTTTTTAATTTTTTTATTGATGCAAACCATCTTATTGCAGTGTTTCTTTTAATTCAATTATTATATATGTTTTTTATCATGTATTAGTGCTATTTGAATTTCCCATTTTGATATGACATTTTCTATCATCTCCCCTCAGCCATTTTACTTTTTATTTGACTCTGACATAGAAGTAAAACTAAGAAATGGAGCATCTGTTTACACTTGTACTGATCATCAGAATCAGGAGGGGGCAGTGTAACCTAACTACATATATCCACATTGTATTGGCCATTTTTCTTTTCATCTCTTTATTATAGGAGTTAGGTCAAGTTTCCTAAAAGGAAAAATAAAAAGTTTATATTGTATTTCAACAAGAGTGTTGACACCAGGAGGGCATGGTGTGGACTGAATCCCATTTCAAGCACATGATGACCTTTATTGTGTGGCTGATTAGGAAGCCAGCTGATGATTCTCAGGGTTTGTGTTAGGATTATGTATTTTTATAGATAACCCCTCCTAAATATGTCTATCTAATAAAAACTTTTAACTTTTAAATAAACGTTAAAATTGTGCAGACATTGGAACCACTGAATTGGTCATTTAAATCAGAGCGCATATTTTTAAATGTTGAGTTTAAATAATCAGTTAATCACGTTATTGATTTAAACTGGAAAATAAATAGACAAAAAAAATCAAAATCTCCATTTCTCAAATGTGAATTTTATTTTGTGTCACAGTTTTAGACTGAGATTATTTCATGTTGAGAAATGGAGTCAAAACCAATTTTGGTCAACCTTGAAACTTTCTCACCATCTTATGCAATATTGCCATATCTCATGAGATCTGTTTGTGTTTGGACTATAGATTATAAATTATTACAAGCTACTACCGCAACAAATTTTAGCTAAATTTTTAAGATTTACTGAGGTGTAGCATTTTTGTGTAGACTGCATTTGATTAGCTGTGGCAGCCATCTCTAAAATTATCAATAGTCAATTAACAGCCATTGCATAATTTCTGAGAATTCCATAGAAATTTGTCAAGTAGGTCATGAGATATTTTGTTAACAGACAAACAAGTTCAACTCCAACAAGTATTGGTGAAGTTTTTTAAGTAAAAAAGGCACAATCTGTTGTGCTAAAAAAAACATGTTGTGGACAATGCTCACCTTGGTGGATTTAAAAAGTTAATCAGGTAGATCTGGTTATAGAATTTTCTGTCATAAACGTTGCTCCGCCCTATAAGTCACATAAGTCCAAATATGTCTAATAAAGTTTAAAAAATCCATACATATGTTGCTTCGCTGTACTGTATATGTCACATCGATAATGCGTCTCCGCTGACACGTTGCATTTGTTACTCATCACTGCTGACAAAATACAATAGCATTTCATACAACATGAGTGCCATCTAGTAGCTGAAAATGGTAGTGTTGGATATGTTCAATCAGAATGAATGAAAACAGTCATATCTCAGCCAAAAACTGGTTTATAAATATGGGAAAATTTTTCAAAAATACGTTGCTTCAGCGTATAAGTCGCAGGGCATGCAAATTATGCAAAAAAAGAGAGAAGCTCAGTCATCCGGGAGGGACTCAGAGTAGAGCCGCTGCTTCTCCACATCGAGAGGAGCCAGTTGAGGTGGCTCGGGCATCTGGTTAGGATGCCTCCTGGACGCCTCCCTGGTGAGGTGTTCCGGGCATGTCCCACTGGGAGGAGACCCAGAGGAAGACCCAGGACACGCTGGAGGGACTATGTTTCTCGGCTGGCCTGGGAACGCCTTGGGATTCCCCCGGAGGAGCTGCTCCAAGTGGCTGGGGAGAGGGAAGTCTGGGCCTCCCTACTTAGGCTGCTACCCCTGCGACCCGACCCCGGATAAGCAGAAGAGAATGGATGGATGGATGGAAGGATGGGAAAAAAAGCAACGTATATAGCAACAAAAAAAAGAGTAGATATATATTTAATGAAAACCTTTTGAGTGTTTAATCTAAAAAAGCTAAGTCTGGTCCTATGGACATTCAA
>JBBPBX010013803.1:37713-48208 GCA_038048925.1 Garcialebias charrua
CTGAATACAGCATCTCAGACTGAGGAAGTCTTTCGGACGAAAGACGAAACATTTCTACAGTTTTTTTTTTTTTTTGCTTTGTTTTGTTTTGTTTTTTGAATGTCCAGAGGACCAGACTTAGCTGTTTTAGATTTTTCTACCTGGAGTATTGAGCATGCATCAGGGTCTTTTGAATGTTTATTTAAAATCAATCTACTTATCATTACTTATTTTCCTAAGTTGACAACAATAGTCATTGACAAAGTTTTTTAAATGTTTTATTACCGTAGTAGTGTGATCAATTAGTATGAGTTAGGAATGACTCAGCTATCACACCAAAACATAACTCAGTGTTTGTAAAACTGACTCAAAGCCATTTTTATGTTTGATAACTGCTTAATTTTGGAAGATGTTTTGAATCAGACTGAATAGCCAAATGCTAATTTAAAGCCACACTGACATGATTTTTTAGTTTTCATAAAATTGCTCAAAATATATATATATTATCATTTAAATATGTTCATTTTTGCAAACAAAATGCTAAATCACTTTAATTTTGCTTTAAAAGTGATTTTGAACTTCAAGCCGTGTTTAATCATGGGAAATCCAATTACACACGAACGCACCATCTGTGACGTAACACTGGGCAGAGGGCTCTGGTCTCTTTAATAGCGGACCATTTAAAACCCGACAAATTTATCAATCTATGTGAAGATTTGAGCTATTTGTCTTCATTTTGGGAAGCAGAAAATAGTTTGGGTGATGGAACAAGAAACAACAGGATCTAATTTAGGTCTGATGCTGTATCAGACTTACCTTCATGTCGAGCTGCTCATACCTACGCACTGTGACAAGCCCAGAGCTCTGCCCGGTGTGACATCACAGATGGTGCGTTCGGGTGTAATCAGATTTCCCATGATTAAACACGGCTTGAAGTTCAAAATCACCTTTAAAGCAAAATTAAAGTGATTTATCATTTTGTTTGCATAAAGGAACATATTTAAATGATAAAATATATATATTTTGAGCAATTTTATGAATAGTAAAAAAAATCATGTCGGTGGACCTTTAAGTTAAATACATTTTAACCCTGAAATCCTGTAGTAATAGTCACATAAAGGTTGTTTTATCATGACTGACAGATTCAAGTGATGTGCTTGCACTGAGAAGGCTTGATTTTTATCTAGAACTGAACCTGTGGAGGAATTGCTGGAAGTCTGCAGAAAAGGAGAAAATGTTCATGGAATCTTGAGTCCTTATCTTTGCCCATTCGCAGGCTTCTCTTCAGACCAAATTGCTGCTTGGTCTATCTAGTCCAGACAGCTTCAGTGTAGTGATTATGAGGGCGGCGGAGAGGTAGGTGTAAACATCTGCACACACTAACAGACCAGCTTGTTGCCTTTAGATTATTTCATTCATCAACAGACCAGAAATGTTCAGAACTATTACTGTTGGGGAATTAGTTCAAAGTTAAGGCTTTGAATCAGCAGTGTTCTACTTTAAAGGTTCAGTCTGCAGTTTCAGTAGAACATCAGCACTTAGAAAAAATTTCAACAAGCAAAGCATTCTGATCCCTCCCCCTCAGAGCCATATATGGCTCTGCCCCCTTGTGGTCTGTTAAAATTCAAATTCAAGCTCTGTTTTTATTGGCTGATTCAAATTCAAGCTCGGTTTTTATTGGCTGGTTACAAACTTTGTTTTTATTGGCTGGAAAATGGCGGGTCACTTTTTCTTTTTAGAAATGCTTATTTACCACCTGGAGAAGCAAGGGGACAATATTTTTTTAAAGTTTTTTTCAGAGATTACCTCTCTAACATCAATCTAGTGACAGAGTGAAGAAATATGTTAAAAATATATTGTTAGAAAAGTTACATATAGCAGCTTTAAGTAAATGCTTGTGTGTAACTGTGCATCAACATACTTGATGTAGGAGCAAGTGATTACATTGTGTGATGGTGTGTTGAGTATTAGCAGGTTTGAACGTTTTCACTTGAATTTCTAACTTGTTGGATAATGAACCTATTTTAAAAAACCTTTCTTATGAATTCTTGTAATTGATGTTACCCGGAATTCTTGCTTTTCCACCAAAGAACAATTACTGTAAAATAATGTGGGCTCCTTTCATCAGGTCATCTAATTAATTACATCAAAGGCTTTGTTTCTATCACCTCTGCTTGCTTTCAAGCTGAATTACAGTTCCCACTAAAATATGTTCCATGAGAATAAAAACACATGGACGAGAAGTTTCATTTAATTAATGTACTGCAGCTTGACTAAAGCCATCTATTTATAGGATTTTCTGTTTTCTAAGCAATTCAACAGAGAGACAGTAAGATACTTGTTGCATAAAGACCTGCAGTGAAGCTAGAAACTCCTTATTCTGGTCCATGAAAAGCTCATTCAGATTAATTATGTAATCATAGCCCTGAGACTGGCATTTTTACAAAGCAAATATGATTGTTTGGCCCAGAAATTTGATTTCTGAGGACAAAAAAATTCAATGACAAGGCAGTAAAAAGGTAAGTGCTTTTATTTACTATACATGTAGTAGTCATTAAACTTAGAATGACGCCAGACAGAAGGGTAGGCTCTTACTATGGATCTGTGTCTCTCAGGTGTTGCGGTAGTAATGGGAAAGACTCCAAGACCAGGGGCCTCATGTACAAAGACTTGCGTGAACTTCTTACTGAAAAGTGACGTACGGTCAAATCCAGAAAACTGCGTACGCACAAAAAAATCCAGATGTATCAAACTGTGCGTACGCCGGAATGCACGCACATTCCTTTTGTACATCACAATCAACGTGGAATTGAGCGCACATGACAGAGTGGCAGACTCCGCCTTTGACACGCCTCCATATAAATATGCAAATTCATTTAAATATGCCCTGCACGAGAGGAATGTCGTCATTGCTCTATTGCAAATCATGTCGAAACGTGTAAATAAGAGGAACATTCACGGACTGTGAACTGGAGACACTTCTGAGTGAGGTAGAGAGGCACGGGAAAAGGTTTTGTTTGGCACGCGTAGGCAAGCAGTTTTAAACGAGAAGTTGACCACACAATAACAACATGCCTAGATAGGTCACTGGGTAGTGGGTTCGCCTTCCGTCCCGATCTTCATGAGTTCAATTCCCACATGATACAATGTTTTTTTTTTTTTTTTCTATATTCATTCCAGATTTAAAGAGGAACTAAACCCCGGTCTAAAAATGTGTTTACGGTAACCCCTATGGGTTGAACAGAGGGATTGCACCTTATTTTTCTTATTGGTCTAGGATTCTCACTGTGACATATTTTCTCACTCTGACGTCACAGAAGTGGTTCAAGCAGAGCCAATCCCCTGCAGAGATGAGAAGGTCCTGCAGCATTCATACCTTATATGGAAGTGCCACATTTCACTCCTGACAAACGGTTTCTTTTTTCTTTTTTTCCCCATTTTCTTGAGCCTTAGGTTTTGGATGGAATGGGTGGAATAGATAAATACATCTACATGTTTATCCTTTGTTGTTGCTTGGTGTATGTTGTTGGCTAGAGGTTTAATTTGTTTTAGGTTGTTGCTGGTGGAGGCGTGGACAAAAGCACAACTCTACCTCCTCCCCTCCTTGTCTCTCGACACGCCCATTTTCAGGGAGATTTTGGATCTGCTTAGGGGAAGGAGTTACCGTCTCAACCTGGGTTTAGTTCCTCTTTAAAGAACACAAGAAAACTATTTAGAAAAAACAACAAGAAATGAAACAATACATGAAATGAAAGGAAGCAGAGGATTTCTTGTGTTTTTTAAAAAAATAGTTTTCTTGTGTTCTTTAAATCTGGAATGAATAAAAAAAAGAAAACGTTGTTTTCATTTAAATATACCCTGCAACAGAGGAACGTCGTCTTGTCCCATCATGCATCACGTTCTTCAACTGCTAAAACAGCTAAAAATGAACAAAAAACAAGAATTTAAGCTGTGCAAAACTATTCAGTCTTTCTGTTTTTTATATTTTTTGCAGGTTATATTCTAATTGCGTCCATGTGGATGTAATAATTGTTAATCATGTGTGTTTGGTGTGAACAATGATGATTTTCACATCATGAACAGTTTCTCAGAATCACCTCTAGGTGTCGCCAATGGAACCAAAACCACAGAAACGTGCGTACGCCAGCCCTGGAGTTGGCGTGGGGCTGCACACATTTCCACGTTCAGTTCTGTTTTGATACATACAGAGTTTTGCGTGGAAAATGGCGTACGCAAGGTTTTTGTGCGTACGCACCATTGATACATGAGGCCCCAGGTGAGTGAACCAGTTATGAGAACCAGGCAGTGTGTGGTATGGTGGAGAGCAACAGGTGGAACCAGATACAAATCAGAAACACAGTCAGGCTCTCAAAAGGTAAGTGGAACTGAAAAATATCACAAAGATTTGTTTTAATTACAAAGTAGGATGATAAGGGCTGGGAAAACTGAAAGTTATGCACCATAACTCATGTTCCCTGAAGGAAGGGAACAAGGTGCAACATATCGCTATGGGAATTGCGCCCACGCACGGTTACCTGAAGGAATACACTCACGCCTTTACGGCAGGGGCGTCAGCGTCGCGCCAGAGGCCCCGCCCTCTGGGTACTTAAGCCGCTGACGCCCATCCTACTTTCTCCAAAATGCACTTCACCGAGCTTTCAGCATTGAAAGGGCCAGGTATGTTGCACCTCGTTCCCTTCCTTCAGGGAACATGAGTTATGGTGCATAACTTTCAGTTCCCTTATCAGTCATGTCACTCGGTGCAACATATCGCTATGGGAACGTAATTCAATCACGCCCTTGAAATGCTCAGTAAAATGCATGTGAGAACATCTGCCTTAATACGGCAGGCATTTCCCAGCCGCTCTCTACAAGGTATGTAGAGAGCACAGCCTGAGAAGAAAAATGCCACATGTAGAAACATCAGCCTGATGTTACCACTGGACACATAGATGAAAACACCAGCTAGAGACAGCATAAGCGTGCTCCGCTAGTGTGATTACTCATCATCTCCTTTTTCCCTGGAAATCTTGAGAAGCAGGAGGAAAAGAGCAAGGGACCCATTACTCCACTGGCAATCAGATGGCAATGTGGAGGTAGAGAACCCAGTTCAAGCACAGGGTAACCTTCCAGGTCCCCAGGGGAAAATTTTCATATATACAAGGGGCACGCACGAGTCCCTCATCTGCTTCTTGAGCAGACAACTTACTAGGACTGTCAAAGAGGCCCATCCTGATGTTGGAGAACTGTCAGAGGAGAGGGGAACCCTCCAAATGAACATCCCCCAAGTAAACATATACACCAAGGGTCTCCCTTGTGTATGCTGTTGTTGTTGGAAACAAAGACGATCAGGCCTTCAGCCAGTTCCCTTCAGTGGCCAGGTTTAAATCTGCCACAGCTCCGGACGTGGGTGTAGAAGCTGCCCACGTGCCTGAGTCAGCAGGTCTCTGTAAGAAGGCAACTGCCATGGTATCCCTGACAACATTGAGATCAGTTCTGGGAACCACGGTTTCTGTGGACACCTGGGGGCTATTAGTACCAGGGAGAGGGCTCCCTTACGTATACGTTCCAGTGTCACCTGAATCAGAGGGACAGATGGAAATCATAATACAGCACCCCTGCTGGCCAATCATGGGCCAAAGCATCTGTTCCCAACGGTGCGTCTGTTTCCATCATAGAGGAGTAGAGGTCACATTGTGAGCTGGCTCTGCATGGGAACAAGTCCACCGAGGTTTTCCCAAACCGTGATCAGATCTGATCCACGACTCGTGGGTTCAGTCTTCATTCTGATTCCAAAAGAGGCCCTCTTGAGAGGGCATCCACTCCGTAATTCAGTTCACCGGAACATGAGTCGCCCTGAGCGACAATAATCCTGGAGCGTACCATGTGAGCATCCTCTGTGTCAGGCTGAGGAGGGCTTGGGATCTCGTCCCCCCTTCCCAGTTAATGAAAGACACTGTGGTTTTGTTATCTGATTTCACCAGGACGTGCTGTCCCGCGATCAGACCTTTACCAAAGAAGTATTTTACTGACAGGAATACGGCCAACAATTCCAGGAAGTTGATGTACAATCTTGCTTCCTGCTCATTCCAGAGGCCTCGGGCATTCTGATTTCTACAGACTGCCCCCATCCTGTTTTCGTGATGTGATGACCCGTTGATTCAGTTTAAACTTTGCCAGGCAACGGCAAATCGAGGAAACACGTTCCTCTGAGAGCCATGCTCTGTACCGGATGGTGTCGACCTGCACTCCCAGGAATACGGTAATCCGTGATGGGGTCAGGTCACTCTTTTGTAGGTTTATGACAAAACCGAGAGACTCCAGGTGAGAGATCACCCTGCAGGAGTGTGACTGGGCCTGTATTCTGCTTCCGGCCAGAATCAGCAGGTCATCCAGGTAGTTCATAATCCTGACTCCTTGAATCCTAAGAGGGGTCAGGGCTGCGTCCAGACATTTAGTAAATGTACGCGGAGCAGACTTCAAATCGAAGGGTAAGGCTTTGAATTCATAAGCCTTCCCTTTGAAGGCAAACCGGAGGAATTTCCTGTGCCTCCTCCACACGCCCACATGGAAATAAGTGTCTTTCAATCCACTGTACATGCGTAGTCTCCAGGTCTCACGGAGTGGGGGACATGCCGCAGTGTGAACATCTTGAACTTGAAAGTTCTTATTTTCTTGTTCAGAGTCCTGAGATCCAGGATCGGCCTCAGGGATTGATCTCTTTTGGGCACCAGGAAGAGCTTGCTGCAATGACCGGAGCGTAGTTTGTGTTTTGGAACAATACTTATTATTCCTTTCTGTAGCATCGTTGACGCTTCCTCCCTCAGCACGTGCGCGCGTGCTGGGTTAATGTTCGATCACAGCACCCCCACGAAGGGGGGGGGGGTCCTTTGATGAACTGCAGCTTGAGCCCACAACGCACCGTCGTGATCCATTCGTTTGGCAGACACGCCCTCCAGGCCTGCGCGTGCGCCATGAGCCTGGAAGGGATGTCTAGCTGCTGCTTGTCATGTTTGAGTGCGGGAGGGGTGGCCTTCGACCCCTCACACATACTCTGTAGCAGGCTGGTCTGCCCAACAGAAGACATCGCGAGATCTGACTATGTCAGGCAGAACTCGTGTGTCCTACTGCGGTTCATAGTTTGACCTAGTAGTTTGTGTTTCACAAAGGTGGGGCACGAGTCAAGAACCAGGATAGTCTGTGCTTTGGTACTTTCATTCTTGTACATGCATGAAACAGTGTTTTTTTTTTGTTGTTTTTTACACATACAGTAGACAAGTTATGTTTAGTGCGCACACACATACCACCAGCTCCTTGTAGCGTTTTACAAGTGAAGTCTGGGCTCAAATGGTCAGGTTCCCGTACCGCATGGGCGGGCAAAACCTGAAGTCCTGTTCCCATTTTGGGACCAGGATGCATTCAGTAGTCTGAGACTTTATTGTCGTGTGTGGATGGCAATTTCTCTTTATTACACAAGGGTCTGGGTGTTCTTGTGTGTTTAAACGTTCCGAACCAGCTAGTCTGTGTTCCTCTAACACAGGTACTGGTGGTAAAAGTTCTGCATTTTCTCTCCCTCTATGAGTGAGAGCGCCTGTAATGGTGCAGGGGCATCTCAGACTTTCCTTTTCTTTTTGTTGGTGGCCCCTTGCAGCTCCTGCAGCTTTCCTGCCTGGTGGGCCTGCAGCACCGAGGCCACTCGCCCTTGTCCATCCCACCAGGGTCCCTCGGGCCCTGACATGGTTAACGTCAGAGAGTCATCCATAGCCTCATGGGTGGACAAGCTCTCAGCATCACGATGTGCTCGTCGTGGGTATAGGAAAACTACCAGGTAGCGCAGCTGGACAGGTAGCTGAAATTCCTCCTGCTGGACTGTGCTGGGCAGAGAGTCTCCTTGTTAGCCGGGGCTAAACGTGGAGGCACTCGTGAGCCCGCTAGCGGTGCTAAGACGGGCCCTCAAGCAGCGTAGCATCGGTTAAAAAAACACTTAGTTATGCGATGAATTCTACCGTCGATTTGGCCACACAGGATAGCGAAACAGGCAAAATATGAGAAGGTTAGCTAGCAAGCTAGACCAAGCATTTTCATATACCTCACGATGGAGTCCTTCATTGTCCGCTCGTAGCCGCGCTAATCGTTTTAGCAACACTGATTGATTTCCACTCTCCTTTCTCCTGGGTCATCCACAAGAAAAAATTTGAGTGCTTTCGCGTGTAGCATCCCTGAGCAGACTGGACAGGCCTCGTGGGTGTCCGTTGCTGAAAAGGGGGGAAAAATGTCAACAAGCAAAGCATTCTGATCCCTCCCCCTCAGAGCCATATATGGCTCTGCCCCCTTGTGGTCTGTTGAAATTCAAATTCAAGCTCGGTTTTTTAATTGGCTGGTTACAAACTTTGTTTTTATTGGCTGGAAAATGGCGGGTCACTTTTTCTTTTTAGAAATGCTTATTTACCACCTGGAGAAGCAAGGGGACAATATTTTTTTAAAGTTTTTTTCAGAGATTACCTCTAACATCAATCTAGTGACAGAGTGAAGAAATATGTTAAAAATATATTGTTAGAAAAGTTACATATAGCAGCTTTAAAGGTGCTATGTGTAACTTTCTGTAGAGCACAGAACTTAGAAATATTTTCAACAGGCAAAGCATTCTGATCCCTCCCCCTCAGAGCCATATATGGCTCTGCCCCCCTTGCTCTGCTGAAATTCAAATTCAAGCTCTGTTTTTATTGGCTGATTCAAATTCAAGCTCTGTTTTTATTGGCTGATTCAAATTCAAGCTCTGTTTTTATTGGCTGGTTACAAACTCTGTTTTTATTGGCTGGTTAACGGCGGGTCACTCTGTGTTTTTAGTGTTTTTATAAATGCTGATAGAGAAGCAAGGGGACTATAGTTTTTTTCAGAGATTACTTTGTCTAACACCAGTCTGTCAGTAGATAGTGACAGAGTGAAGAAATATGTTAAAAGTATATTGTTAGAAAAGTTACAGACTGCACTACAAAGTTACATAGTGCAGCTTTACTGTTGATGGCGAGATGAGCTGAGTCATCGAGTGTCTTAGGATTTTCTCTTGTGGCAAGATAAAATTTACTTGTTCTGAGAGGGAATAAAAAAAATACTCCCCTTAACGTTTTGCTGTTCCAACCAGTCTATTCTGTGGAAACCCAGAAGGAGAACAAATGTTCAGCTATTGACTGAGTGCCTTGAATAAACCAGAAAATTGTTCTGACTGCCACCAAATGGAATGGATGTGAAACCCGACAGGCCTCGGATCACCTTAGGGCTTCTCCCTTCAAAGCTTCTTCTTCTTCTACTTTTGTCTTCCCCCTCTTCAGTGGTCGCCACAGCAAGTCATCCTCCTCCATCTTACTCTGTTCTTTGCATCCTCTGTCTCCTGACACGTTTCCCTCCTCGTTGCCCCTACACCATTTGGCAATAGCACCAGTGGCGATTGTTAACATGAGCCTTGACCAATCCGGTATGATAACGCTTAGATGAACTTGCATTATGGTTTTGGCAAACATGTTTTACATCAGATGCCCTTCCTGACACAACCCTCACCATTTGCATGGGCTTCGGACCAGCACAAGAGATACAATGGCTTGTGGCTTCTCCCTTCAAAGCACTAACCAAAAGCATTATCTTAGGTGTCTTTGGGGCATAAGTCACTTGCACATGACAGAAAGTAATCTTACAATGGGATTAGAAACTGGATCTTGCACAAAATCTAGCTCCATGTCGGTAAAATTGGCCAAATTGTAGCCATTTTTGTGATTCCCAACGTCGGACAGCTGTGTCAGTCATTGTCAATTGGGTTGACTTCAATATTTATCAGTTGTAAGCTTTATTTACAGATTTGTTTTTTTACAAGTTTTATTAAAATCTGTCTAGAGTTGTATGCATTATTTTGCCAGCAGATAGATAATTGACTGCAATATAACTTGTGAATACTTTCCAACAGCCTAAACACAAAAAAATCCTCTATCTGTAAAATTGACTGAGTTATAACCTTTTTTTACTGTGTGTGTAAGCTAATGTTGGATAGCTGCATTGACCATCTAGAACTGAACTGACTCCAAACATTTATCAGTTTATTAATTAGTTTATCCAATAAACACTTTCTTTAATGTTCACCTCTCAGAGCAGTAAAAGCCCATACATTTATATTTACAAACATTTTAATCTTAGTTCTCACTCAGAGTTTCCTATGTAAAATGATTGTCCAAAAAATATTAGTAAATGCTGTGTTTTCTACAAAGTAGAATGTAGAACATGATTCAAGCCCAGTTAAGACAGGGGATGGCATTTTTGAAATGTCAAAAGGGGTGAAGAGTTCAGAGCTGCTGGCGCCTTATCTGCTGTTTGTCTTTGTGTTGTAGTATTGCAATATCAGGGGTATAAAGATTTCATTTCACAGCAAGCTGTTAGGAGATAGTGGGTGGCTGCTTCTTGTTGCTGGTGGTGTTGAGGAAACAACAGAGAATATTAAAACTTTGTCATGCAAGACTGCATTTATATAAAA
>JBBPBX010013804.1:0-25406 GCA_038048925.1 Garcialebias charrua
ATCTATCTATCTATCTATCTATCTATCTATCTATCTATCTATCTATCTATCTATCTATCTATCTATCTATCTATCTATCTATCTATCTATCTATCTATCTATCTATCTATCTATCTATCTATCTATCTATCTATCTATCTATCTATCTATCTATCTATCTATCTATCTATCTATCTATCTATCTATCTATCTATCTATCTATCTATCTATCTATCTATCTATCTATCTATCTATCTATCTATCTATCTATCTATCTATCTATCTATCTATCTATCTATCTATCTATCTATCTATCTATCTATCTATCTATCTATCTATCTATCTATCTATCTATCTATCTATCTATCTATCTATCTATCTATCTATCTATCTATCTATCTATCTATCTATCTATCTATCTATCTATCTATCTATCTATCTATCTATCTATCTATCTATCTATCTATCTATCTATCTATCTATCTATCTATCTATCTATCTATCTATCTATCTATCTATCTATCTATCTATCTATCTATCTATCTATCTATCTATCTATCTATCTATCTATCTATCTATCTATCTATCTATCTATCTATCTATCTATCTATCTATCTATCTATCTATCTATCTATCTATCTATCTATCTATCTATCTATCTATCTATCTATCTATCTATCTATCTATCTATCTATCTATCTATCTATCTATCTATCTATCTATCTATCTATCTATCTATCTATCTATCTATCTATCTATCTATCTATCTAGGGGTGCAAGAATCTTTGCCCATAGACTCTCATTAAAAGTTGCACATGCACAGTAGCTCCCCCTCCACTACAAGAGATAGGAAGATTCTGGGCACACTACTCCTGCTCCCAGAGTATGGGTGCATTTTCTGGATTGTGCTTTTAGTCCCGGAAATGTATTATTTTTTGTCCCAGAACAGATTGTGCAGTGACACTCACAACCAGGCTATGTTGTAGATAGGCTTTAAGCCACTGAGGGCCCTTTATCTAATGCCTATGTTGCCCTTTCTGACTGATAGACCTCTCAACTTTTAGATGCCTCTGTTTGTGGAAAAAACCCTCAGCTGGGTATGTATTCTAAAAGTGAAATACATCATCAATCAGCAAAGATTTTTAAACAGCATCACTTCTTCATGAGCATGAGGGGTGATGCTGTTGAATTTGTGTATTTCAGCCCCAAAGCCTTACAACTTTGAAGCATACTTTAAATGTTTTTAAATGTTTTATGTAAAAATGTAGATCAGTACATACATTATGATCAAGTCTTGTTGACAATGTAAACTTAAAGAGTTTTATATCCTATCAGATATTTTAAAAGGTCTTAGTTTATATTTGTATAGATGACTTTTTTTTTTTTTTTTACAAATTTTTCCATAACAGTGTTGCTGTGACCAAATTACTTTCAACTCTGTTTTCAACCTTCCTCAGGTGTAAGTTATATTGTCTGTCAACATAACGTCTTATTAGCTTAGTCATGGGTTTTTGCCCCAACACACTATATTTTTGTGCTTTTATTTTTCAAAATGCTCAAAAGAAAGATTGCACCGTTTGTCTTAACGGAACCTAAAATAACCCAATAACTGGTTTTGCAGGGACAATTTGCATAACTTTTTGAAATGCATTTGTTTTTTATATAAAAAAAATCAGATCAGGCTTTAATTTTTTTTGTCTGACTTTATCTGAAATTTGTAAGCATTAGGGGACAGCTTAGCAAGCTTTTTCAACTTTGAGGGGGCTGTGCAACAATCTGCAAACAGAACTGGCATTTTTGTAGCTTATTAAATTGAACGTGTCTGCATACAGCTGCTCAGTATCACATCAAGTGTTTCTGACCATCTGCGTACTATTCTCTTTAGCTTTGTTTTCCATCTGCAACAACTTTTGAGAAAACCTGTCTTTTTTTCATTTAAAACATTATACCAATTATCTAGTTGTCTTCTTTCAGTATTATAATATATATAAAAAAAAGTTTAGTCATCTTAAATGAACAAAAGGTGTCAGTGGAGAAATCTGATAATGTTGTATTAAGTTGGAAGAAACCAGCCATGAGGCAAAAACTAAAGTCAATGATTTATTGCTTTTCCTCATACAAGAAACATTTTTTTTTGTCTCAGTAAAACAGCATGAGATTTTTTTGACTTTGTTTCTCGTGTCTACATAGCTCCTGCGATTGATCGAATGCCTCAGGATATGAAGAAAAATAAAACAATGACAGAAACTCAGATGGAAGCTTTCCACACAGTTGGAGACCATCTTGAGTCGCACGTCCTACAGAATAAAAAAGAAAAAAGAAACTTGCTTTAGTTTCCTCGGATGACTGACTCTCACTTCCCTCGCAGGTGCAGATGTTGACGATGATAACTGCATCAAGAGGCACCTTAAAAAAATGCGAGGTTTATGAGTGTGTTAGTGCGTGCACGGACCCTGCTTGTCCCTTTCATCTCAGCATCTGTGGCAGGCTGCCACGAGCCCATCATTTACCACAATACACCTGTTGGGGTGAATTTGATACCTGAAGATAATGGAGTGGAGTTCAAAGAGGAGAATGCAGAGAGGAAACTTTTCCAGAGGTCATATTTCACGAGCAATCTGCGCTGATACAAACACACACTCATACTCATACTCATAAAAGGTACCGGCAAAGCATTACGTCAACATGTGTAGATGCTTATGTTGCAGTAGCATGCTGCAGAACAAAACAGACTATAAAAAATGAAATATGATTTTGTTACAGCAGATAAAATCAGTGAGAATGTGCAATCTTTGTCACAGCAGGTAGACAAAATGATAAACAATCACTAAACAAAATTTAGATAGAATTTCATTGGATTGTTACCAAAAGCAATCACATTTCTGAATAGCTCTTACAGGACAACACATTTGAGGAAATCCAATCTCTCAAGTTTATGACGCGTACAAAAAAATCCTGCTGTCAGTTTGATCATTTGTGTTCACAGTTTTGCTAACAAGCCTCAGTCATTATTGTATAAGAGCAGCTAATTTAAAAACTTGGAATCATTAGCTCCCAACTGATGTTAAATTGTTATCTTTACCCACTTATAACACTAAAAATGTAGACACTAGGCTACAAGCTAACGATGCTACCAATAAACCAAAAAATTAAATAAAAATAATAATAATAATCATACATACAAATCTAAAAAAGCTAAGTCTGGTTCTCTGGATATTCAAAAAACAAAACAAAACAAAGCAAAGTTTTGTTTTGTTTTTTGAATGTCCAGAGGACCAGACTTAAGCCTGAAATATACCTGAGCGTCCTCAGGTACGTCACTCTACTCGCGCATTTTGTGCGCATGCATTTCGCTGATATAGCTTCAGAAACTATGAGCTTTCAAACGCTCACGTTCTCGCTCCAGATCCTTGTTGTAATATGAGCAGCTGCGCGCGGAGGGGACTCAACTGAGCTCGCTGATTGGTCACTTGCTGACACGCCTACTGAAATGATTGACAGCTTTCAGTCAGCTCATGAGCAGCTCGCTGAAGACCGCTGCGGTGTTCTGATGCGGTGTTTCTACTATATATGTTATAAAAAGTTATCTCAGAAATAAAAATAATAACAGGGAGCGCTTTTCCTGCAGCACACAGTCCACCAGGGAATATTTAAAACATCGCGCACCCAGGTAGGACCTGAATTCATTCATTTCAGTCATCGAGTGAACGGAGGAAGAAGCGGTTACTTGACTTTAGGCAAAAAAACAAAAGAAAAGGCCCGATCAGCGATAAAGAAGGGGAATTTATTTCATTTGTGTAACATACAAAACAGTCCGGCGCCGGGGAAGTTTATGGTCAGACACCGCGCAAGCGTCCGCGGTCGTAAAAAAAAAGCTTTGCGCGTACATGCCCTGAGGGGCTACGCGGGGCTACGCTTTTGCCTTGACGTACATACGTGGCGTATAGGCGTATAGATAGAACGCTCAGGTATATTCCAGGCTTTAGCTTTTTTAGATTGTTCTACCTGGATTATTGAGCAGTATTTTGATACATACAAATATTAAAAACACAAAAACACACATACACACACAAAAAAGTATTCACCTCTTTTCAAAGTTCATGCTCAATAATCCAGGTAAAAAGATCCAACAAAGTTCAGTCTGGTCATCTGGACGGTTTATTTGTTGTGTTGAGATATTTCATTGAGATGGTATAGGGCAGGGGTCACCAACCTTTTCTAAACTGAGAGCTACTTTGTGGGTACCCAAAACCAAATATTCTGCATTCTTCATAGCTTACAGACTTGGAGTCACAGGTTACAGTTACAAACTTTACTTGTACGCAGGTGACAAACAGTGGTTGTTTCCTCACTTCATAAATGATCTACTACCTCACATACTGTCGTTAAATATGCAGTTCTCCCTCTAGTTCCTGGAATACAGGGGCTGTAACAAGCAAACAATGTTAAAACTTGGCATATTTAAAGTTGCATGATGCAAACTTGGTCAAATAGCCTGCAGGTTGTTCTTGTCTGGTTTTGATTAATTCATATAGCACATCACATCAGAGAGAATAATAGCAATCAAATTAAAAAAATGTCCAAATGCTTGATAATTGATCATGCTTCACAGGGCTGCCAATATATTTTTCTTTGGTATTTCAAAGTCTACCACAGATGGGATCAGAGTGTCCTTGGATTCTCTTCTGCTTGGGTCATATCGCTCTGACTATAAATTCCTTCACAAATTAAACCAAAACAGTTTTCCAAGGAAAAATGTTTGCAGTTGAATTACAAAGCAGGCAGACATAAACATCCTACATGTGGTATAAAAAAGCGTCAAAATGGGCACATAGAGTATCATCCTGCACCATATACAAGCCTAATGGATCTGTGGGTCAGATTTACGGCAGCTCATCCTTCCCACTGCTTAGGACAGAAAAAATGTTAACTGGAGCAGCCCAGCTAGACACTATTATTCATTCCTGTCTCACTCCATTTTATTCAGCAGAGTACATTGGTGAGGATTTGGCTCATTTTTTTGGACCAATAAAATATAATCGCAGTCTGCCAAGACCAAGGTCAACCTGTTTTCCTTATTCATTGTAATGATCATTTTGGCCTCTGCTGAAGGTTGACAAGCTGTTTTTATTTATTTATTTAGTTTTACTTGTGCTTGGAAGATTAATTGTGTAGGCTAAGTTTAATTTGAAGTTCATTGCAAATTAGTTTATACAATATTCTACATAATTTTCCAGGTGGTTTCATCCAGGGTATGATAAATGAGTAGGTGCATGTTTGAGCAGGACCACAGAGAGCACATTGAGCCTATCACTGTCACTGATGAGGTATTTAAAATTAGGCCTCCTGTTTTTTTTTTTTCGTTTTTTTTTCCGTCCATGTCACCTGCTCTCCCTGGTGTGGGCAACTCCTAAAACTTTATAGTTGAAGCACCAACATTATACAGTATATGTTTTTCTCTCATAAGATTTTACTTATACAGGTGGTCCCCGACTTACGAGTGCATCGACACACGAGGTTCCGGACTTACGTGCTGACTAACAAACAGTAAAGTTGTACAGAACATACAGAAAATACAGCACTGGTATGTGTTTTTAGATGAAAGTGTGTTAGCTAACAGTTTGTAAACAAGTTTCTGAGCATGTTTATGAACTAGTATGTACGTTTGTGTTGAAAAACAGTGTTCGTAGTAGCGCTAGCATAAATTTTCTGACTTACGACCGAAAATCCGGACTTACGAGCGACACATGTTTCGGGTTCCGACATACGAGATTTCGTGTTACAAGCACCTCCTAGTAACGGAACTCGCTCTCAGTGATAAACTGGGACTTGAGCTAGAGTCAGTTCTTAACTTGTCTTTCTGAGAAATAAAATGATAAGAACCAGATAAATTTTCCACACCTGGAACATCACCAATGAGTCCCATCATTACGACAGTTAAACATCTCTTCTGGTAAAGGTTTGAGCTTCCTTCTGGTATACTATTAGGTAATGGCTACACTCCTATGGATGCATGTTTAAACTATTTTATTCTTCATGTAAATTTCAGTTTAGCAAATAATGTAGTAGAGGACAAAATAGTGTCATACAGCTGCTGATCTCATGCTGCTGATTTATTTCATGCTGCTGCATTCATTCATACTCATCTGCTCACACAGACTTGTGTTCATGCTGCTGTTGTTCAGCGTATTGTTTATGTACTATTAGTCCTTGGTTATTCTTAGTTTAGCATATATCTTAGTTCATATCTTAGATCTTATTACTGTTTTTCTTTACAATTTATAATTTTGTTGGTTGTAACTGGGACCCTGTACACAGTTCCGTTCCACCATATCTAGCACATGAGATGTGAATGACAATTTAAAAAAACTTGACCTTGATATAGGGGGTGTTGTGTCTGAAGTTAGAAGTAGAAGGTCTAATGCTGAATATCAGTGGTTATGTTCCACAAGTTGAATGTGACATAGAGGAGTAAGAGAAAAATTGGGAGGATCTGGATGAAGTGATGGAGCATATTTCCAGTTAGGAGAGAGTGGTGATTGGAGCAGACCTGAATGAACATGTTGGTGAAGGAAGCAGAGGGGATGAAGAAATAATCGGAAGGTTTGGTGTTAAAGAAAAAAAAACAGGAAGGACAATTGGTGGTGGATTTTGCCAAAATAATGGAAACGGCTGTAGTCAACACTTATAGAGTGATCTATAAGAGTAGAGGCAGGATTATGCAGGTAGACTACATTCTGTGTAGAAGAGGAAATCTGAGAGATTGGGAACAGTAAGGTTGTGGCAGGGGAAAACGTGGCCAGACAGAATCGGATGTGTGTAGAATGACTGTTGTTGTGAAGAAGAGAAAAAGAGTAAAATCAGAGAAGAAGACCAAATGGTGGAAGCTAAAGAAGGAAGAATGTTGTGAGAAATTCAGAGAGGAGCTGTTAAAGGCTCTGGGTGGTAAGAAAGAGCTTCCAAGTGACTGGGCTACTACAGCAACAGTAATTAGAGAGACAGGTAGGAAGGTACTTGGTGTGTCATCTGGACAGAGAATGGATGATAAGGAAACCTGGTGGTGGAATAGTGAAGTGCAAGACGCTATTCAAAGAAAAGATGTTAGCCAAGAAGAAATATGACAGTGAGAGGACTGAATAGAGGAGACAGGAATATAAGGAGATGTAAAATATAGCATAGAGGGAGGTAGCTAAGGCAATTCAGAAGGCACAAGATGAGTTGTATGGGAGGCTGGACATTAAAGAAGGCGAGAAGGACTTGGATTGGCAAAACAGAAGGATCAGGCTAGAAAGGATATGCAACAGATTAGGCTTGTTAAAGATAGGAATGGTAATGTTCTAATAATAATCATAATAATAATACTTTATTTATAAAGCCCTTTAAAACAACCACAGCTGCAACAAAGTGATGTGCGTGTAAAATCAAGAACATCTAAACACATAAAAATAAAACAGTTGTTAAAACATTAAGATCAATAAAAACAATAAAAACAGTGCAGAACAAATTCAGTCTGTGTTAAAAGCCAGAGAGTAACAATGTGTTTTTAAAGAGTTTTAAAACTGGACAGTGAAGGAGCTTGTCTGATGGGAAAGGGGAGATCTTTCCACAGTCTTGGAGCAGCAACAGAAAAAGCTCTGTCCCCTCTGAGACTCTGTTCGGACTTCGGCACCTCCAGGAGCAGCTGATCAGCTGATCTGAGGCACCGAGCAGGAGAGTATGGGTGAAGCAGCTCAGAAAGGTAGGATGGGGCAAGACCATTTAAACTTTTAAAAACAAATAAAAGTAATAAGTGAGGAGATTGCGAAAGGAGGATATAATGAGTATTTTTGAGGAGCTAATGAATGAAGAGGAAAAAAAAGAAAGAAGAGGTCATAGAAACTGGACCAGGAAGTAGGAAACTTTAGTCACAGTGAAGTTCAGAAAGCTCTGAAGTGAATGAAGAAGGGGAAGGCAGTAAGACATGATGACATACCAGCGGAGGTTTGGAAATGTCTTGGAGAGATGGCAGTGAGGTTTTGGACTCAAATATTCAATGACATATTGGAGAGTAAGAAAATACCTGCGGAATGGAGAAGAAGTGTGCTGGTACCCATTTTTAAGAACAAGGGTGATGCATAGAGTTGTATAGACTACAGGGGAATTTAGTTGATGATCCATACTATGAAGATCTTGGAGAGAGCTGTGGAAGCAAGACTTAGACAAGAAGTGAATATTTGGGAGGAGCAGTATTGTTTCATACCAAGAAAGAGCACCACAGATGCCATCTTTGCATTGAGGATGCTGACGAAGTACAGTACAGAGAGGGTCGGAAAGAACTCCATTGTGTCTTTGTGGATTTAGAAAAAGCACATGACAGGGTGCCAAGAGAGGAGGTGTGGTATTGCATAAGGAAATCTGGAGTGGCAGAAAAGTATGTTAGACTGGTACAGGACATGTATGAGGACAGCAGGACAGTGGTGAGATGTGCTGTAGGAGTGACAGATAGCTTCAAGGTGGAGGTGGGAGTGCATCAAGGATCGGCTCTGAGCCCCTTCTTGTTTGCTCTGGTGATGGACCGACTAACAGATGAGGTCAGGCAGGAATCCCCATGGACTATGATGTTTGCAGATGACATTGTGATCTGTGGTGAGAACAGGGAACAGGTGGAAGAGAACTTGGAGAGGTGGAGGTATGCACTTGAAAGAAGAGGAATGAAAGTCAGCCGTAGTAAGACAGAGTACATGTGTGTGAATGAGAGGGAGGCTGGTGGAACAGTGAGGCTACAAGGAGCAGAGGTCACAAAGGTGCAGGACTTCAAGTACTTGGGGTCCACTGTCCAGGAAAATGGGGAATGTGGTAAAGAGGTGAAAAAGAGAATCCAGGCAGGATGGAGTGGATGGAGAAAAGTTTCAGGAGTGATTTGTGACAAAAAGGTGTCAGCAAAGGTCAAAGGAAAAGTTTACAAGACAGTGGTGAGACCAGCTATGTTGTATGGTCTGGAGACAGAGACATGGACAAAAAGACAGGAGAAAGAACTGGAAGTGGCAGAAATGAAGATGCTGAGGTTCTCCTTAGGAGTGACAAGGATGGATAAGATCAGGAATGAGATCATCAGAGGTACAGCACATGTTGAACAACTGGGAGATAAAGTTAGAGAGACCAGACTGAGATGGTTTGGACATGTCCAGAGGAGGGACAGTGGGTATATTGGTAGAAGGATGTTAGAAATGCAGCTGAAAGAAAAAGACAAAGAGGAGATATATGGATGCTGTTTGGGAGGACATGGAGGTAGTTGGAGTGAGGACAGAGGATGCAGAGGACAGAGTGAGATGGAGGAGGATGACTTACTGTGGTGACCCCTGAAGAGAGAGAAGCCGAAATAATAATAATAATAAGAAGACAAGAATTTATCAGAAAATAAATATATTTGGAGCTCAGTTCTTTAAAAAACGTGTTTGGTCATTTGATATCACCATCTTTTTAAAACAACAATAAAAGGAAGGATTGTCAGTTTGCAGTATTAAAGTTTTTTTCCACTAATAAATAGATAATAAAGTGCATCTTCCTAGTAGTTCATTGACAATGATAACAGTCTCTTAAAATGTATTTTCATGCAACAGTTCAGGGCTCTTTTTTTCTGGTTACACCAAGGACTGCAAAGAAAAGGGGGTTCAAATGTAAGTTCAGCCTAAATTAGAAAATTATTTTTACAACGAATGTTTGAAACATGAAAACCTTGTCAAGGTAGAAGCAAAAGAACAGGAGAACAGAGTTGGAATTTAAATTAACAAAAAAATAAAAAATAAAACATTGCTGTAAAAATCATTAATTTTAATTGATATTTTACTTTGAACAACAAAGTAAAATATCTGTCAAAAAAATGAAACTGGAATCTAAAAATTGCCTAGGAAGTTGGTTGAATTCAGTGTCTAAATGAGAAATAAAATGATTACAGACCCCATATCTTCTGGTGTAGAACCAGTTTTTACATTAAGGAATCTATTTTAAAATACAGTATTTTGCACTAAATTACATTATACATAAACAGTTGTAAAACTTACTGCACTGCATATACCCTGTGGGAACAGGTTTCTAGCTGTACTTAAAAATGCAGAAAGCCGAGGCAACACACTCATTACTTAGAGTCGTATTAGCGGTGTTGAAACTGACAATTTAAATTGTGGCTGTGGTTTAGGCTGCCTCAGTACATTTATCTGTAAGTGCTAAACTCATGCTTCTGTGTCTGAAAGGACTGGAAGTTCAGTTGTACACAAGCAAAATTGTTTAAAGATTGATAAAATATATGCTGAAATCAGTGAGACATTGACATTGATAGTGTAGCCCATGACAAAGTTGGAGTTTCATTTTCATTTAGACCAGTGATTGCTAAGTTCTCCAATTACCACCATTATGACAGGCATAAACAACAAAGTTCAAGAGTGTACTGTTGTGTCTAAAGATCATACGGAAATGCCATTCATTTACTGCGGCTTATTTGTGGTCACGATGTGAAGGCAACAAGGAGAACCTCAAGCATACCTGTCAAGTTTTGGATTTAAAAATAAGGGAAATTTTCTGCCGGGTACGCCGAGCCATCCCACTATCCCAGGGATCTACAACCTTTATGATCAAAAGAGCCATTTCTGCCCCTTTGTTCACTAAATTAAACGTTTCCGGAGCCACAATACCTGCTACAACTGGGATTCTCAACTGGTGGCCCACAGACCACTTTAAGTTTGTTAGAGGACAATTTTCTGACCGGTAGTTTTCTGGCCATTGTAAAGCTGAAAATATCTAATGATTTGTTGATATTTTTACATTTTAGACTAAAAAAGACCAGATTATCATAAAGAAGGAAAAATAATGTGATCTTTCCCAATTAAAAAATAAAATAATGAACTATGTAGGTCTAGGTAAATTATTTTAATTGTGGAAAAATTAAATATCCTACTTCGAATAAATAAAGTTAACTTGTGTTTTACTCCTTCTATTAGTTCTAGTATTCACACATTTGCAAAGGAAATGACAGGAAAAACTGCTAAAACTAGCCCTTTTGTTGTTATAAGAACAAATAAAATTCAGTTTAAAGTTAGTTTTGATCAAAGCTTGGAAGAGCCACTGCTGAGGGACCAAAGAGCCGCATGTGGCTCCAGAGCCACAGGTTGCAGACCCCTGCACTAGCCCAACCAAAGTCCAGAACCCCTTACATTTTAAGACAGGTTTACAAGAAATCTAAAATAACTACCTATCAGCCTCTTTCAAACCAGTTATGTGATCACAATCTGACAGGCTTACCTTTGTGCTTGACGGATTTTTCATGCTGACGGACATCATTCCTTCCCCCATGAGAGAGAGACACTAAAGTCGCGGTTACAAATCTTAAAAAACGCGTAATAAACTTTAGGAAAGTAAATTCGCTGTCCCATTTTTCAACATATTTACACGAAGTCTTAACTTTTTTGGCAGGGACGCGTCCTCTCTCGTTAATTCTCGTTACATCCATCTCTCTGTTTTTCCGGGTTTGTTCTCGACCGCGCCGGCAGTAACATCGCGAGAACTGCCACCGAGGCTACTGTAGGGGGCAGTTCTCGCGAGGCTAGTGACAGAGGCACCGGAATGTTTTTTTTTTTTTTTAAATAATATTATAATACGGGAGATTTCCGGGAAAATAATAATTCGGGATCACGACGGGAAAGAGGGGTAAAATATGGTAGTTTCCCGGCCAAAACGGGAGACTTGACAGATATGACCTCAAGATGTGGAAATATAAGATCAGGAATTCGATCATCGAAGGTTCAGCACAGGTTGAACAACTGGGAGATAAAGTTAATAAAGAGACCAGACTGAGACGGTTTGGACATGTCCAGAGGAGGGACAGTGGGTATACTGGTAGAAGGATGTCAAAAATACAGCTGTCAGAAAAAAGACAAAGAAGAGATAGATGGTAACACTGTACAACAAGGTACACAAAGTTTGAATAACAACTAGGGAATGCCTCAGGAACGAATCAGGAGCTAATGGGTAGTTAACCAGTACTTACTGGGGAACACACAGTCAAGTCTTATTAGGAGACTACTGGTTAGTTTCCTTCTAAATGAAGATGAACTAATCAAGAACTAATGGGTAGTTACCAAGGAAACCAAAGAGGAAGGAATCAGGAGCTAATGGGTAGTTAACCAGTACTTACTGGGGAACACACAGTCAAGTCTTATTAGGGGACTACTGGTTTGTTACCACAGAAACAGAGGATAAATGCTCAATGTGGGTTCTGAATAAACACTGCACCAGTGAGGTCAAACCTTGTAATTGTCAAAAATCTGTTTCCCAGTCATTACTGATATTATTGGATTTTCTCTTTTGTAACATAATAATGAAAGACATTATCAATGTCATAATCTTGTACTGGTGTCATCTTAACTATTTTTGACTATAACTCACTGAATACCAAATCGTTGCCTGGCTGTTATTTTGTTCACTGATGTAGTGAAGCAGCATGCCAAGCACTTACTGAGGAACCAATCATTATTTAATCACTACCTGACCATTACCTACTGGTTTGTTCTTGTAGTGACAAACCAGCCTAATAAGACTTGGCTGTGTGTTCCCCAGTAAGTTCTGGTTAATTACCCATTAGCTCCGGCTTTGTTCCTGATTCGTTACTGAGGTGGTCCCTGGCAGTTAATCACATTTTGTGTGCCTTATTGTAAAGTGGTGTACCTTCTTGTAAAGTGTTACTGAGAAGATATATGGATGCAGTTAGAGAGGATATGGAGGTAGTTGGAGTGAGGAGAGAGGATGCAGAGGACAGAGTGAGATGGAGGAGGATGACTTGCTGAGGCATTGCCTGAAGAGGGAAAAGCTGAAAGAAGAAGACATTGTGAAGGCAACAAGTCCAGGAGGGAAACCCAAACATATTTCTCCCCAGCAAATCTTTCCAGCCCCTCCTTGGGTATTCTGGGACACACAATGAGCCCTGGTCATCCTCAGCTGGTCCTTCCATAGGAGAGGGTGTCTCTTGGTAAAGACTAAACCTGACATCCACTACTGAGGATTTATCCCAAACTTTTAACAACAAACCTTTAGATGCTTTGATTGCTCTATAATCATGATAATTTGAGCTATTTTCACAATTCTACTCCTGGGATAAACAAAGAAAATGGGATCTTGATTGGCATGAGTCAGCCTGTGCTGCAGCTTTGACTCCACACAGTTTCAGTTATTCGGCCGATTCAAAAGAACGATTGAGATACGCAGAACCCATCTAACCCTGGGCATGATGGTTCAATACATGCATTGCTGGGAACAAGCTCTTCGTTTGCACCTTCATAACTGAATGCAAATTTGACATAGTTTGGACTGAATCTCCTCTGTTTTGCATCTTTTGTTGCTCAAAGCTCCTTTTGAAACCCCACTAACATTGTTTGAGTAGTCTCTATGTCATCATTCACTACAGTTTTCTCTGGGGTTCTTGAAATGTTCTCTATTGCACTATTGTTTCCAGTACTTTCCACTTAGAGACAAAATAGTAATTTGCTTATCCACTTATTTTTTGACTGCCTCTGCTTTTGAAGTTTACACCAGATTTAAGCCAATATTGTTCAGTTAATTGTTTTTTTCTAACTTGTAAATATTTAAATCAAAGTTTCTTCGTAGAACTGCTAGCTATCTTTTTCTAAAAATGAATATTTAAACAATTTGTTCAAACATATCTTTACACTAACTTGGCTTAATGGGCCGCTTGGGCAGCTGTGGTTGAGTGGTTAGAGCAGTTGTCCTCCATTGCAAGAGTTGGGGGTTCGATTCCACCAGCAGTCACATGCCGAAGTGTCCCTGGGCAAGACACTGAACCCCTCATTGCCTCTTATGTGTGTCCCATCGTTGTATGATGTGATAAAGCACTGATAATTATTTGTAGAGAAATAGTAGAGTGCTGTATGAATGAGTAAATGAAGGCACAGATTACAGTGTAAACAGCTTTGAGTGTCTTGATCAGATAGAAAGGTGATATGTAAGTACAGTCCATTTAACATAAGAACTTTTTTAACTTCAATTTTTTGGGAAAATATATTTTCTAGATTGATGCATGCCTAATTCTTGTACCTATCGTGCTCAGAAAATGCTTACATCCTCAGTTTTGCTCCTTTTTTAGGAACTGTAAATGTAAACATGTCAATGTAATGCACTTTTTACTCACTTTTGAACCAATTTAAAGCAGATGTTGGGCTGCTGCTAATATTAGTGTGCATTTGGTTTAAATTTGAAGTGTTCAAAATAGGTTTTCTTTCCCCTCATGAGAAAGGCACATTACAGCAAAACATCATATTATTGGAAAACATTTTCAATACATTGTTTAATTTTCCCACTGGTATTTCTAAATCTCTGCAGAGGAGAACAGGGCTGGGAGAAAGATTATCTTTACAGATTACAGTGTTTGTCTCATTTTGCCTGCAAATCGATGTCTTAATATCTTCAGTGTGCATTTACGTGCTGCTGCAAGTGGCAGTCCCTCTCTGTGAGTGCTCATTACACTGCAGAAAGTGTCAGATGGGGATATTAAAGCACATATTAATACAACAACATTGATAAATGTGATTGCAAATCTATTTGATGAACACAGATTCAAACAGCCGTTGCACATGATGTTCTCTTCCAGTGCTATGAGCAAATATCACAAATGGCAGTGAAACTAAAAATGGAAAGAAAACATGAAGGTTATCTGATCAGTTACTGCTCATTATGGTAGTATGTAATTTGCATGTAAAACACTAAAACCAGAGGCAGCTCTGCTCATTGCTACACCCACACCAGCTCCCCAGTAGTCACAGAAAAATAAAAGTATTTTTACTGTTTATTTATGTTGCAGAAACTGAATGGAAATTACAAACTCATGAGGAAAAATACAAGACGAGCTTGATGCAACACTGAGGATGAATCCCATTTCACCACCTGCTCTTAACAGCTTCTTTGTACCTGCTTCTCTTACAAGCTTAGACTGCTGGAGGACAAGTTGACTACATTTCCTCACTCTGTTGCTGTCTTTACTTGCTCTACTCTACCTGTTTGAATTTGTAATTATGTCCTTAACGTGTTTTGTCTTTCCTTCAATAGAAAGTACATGGAGCCAAGATGGTGTAGTGGTTAAGGCTTTTGACTTGGGACCCGAAGGACGCGGGTTCGCGCCCCGGCCACTACACACCTTGGGGTGTCTATGAGTGCACATCTAATTCTCCAGCTCCCTGAGCGCTGACTACGGCTGCTCGCTGCACCACCTGGTGGTGGTTGGGTTAAAGGCAGAAGACCAATTTCGTCTGTCAAGTATGGGAAACATACACAGATGACAAATGTGACAAATTATTAATTATTATCTGGACCAGTCATCCTATATTCATTTGCTGTCCTCTCAAACCCAGCCGGTCAAAGCAGATGGCCACTTGTCCTGGGCCTGGTTCTGCTGCAGGTTTCTTCCTGTTAAAAGTTAAAACTCGCATCTCTCTTTTAAACTTCACATGGAAAACCTAGTAAAGAAACTAAAAGTTAAACTGGGTTTCTTTTTCATCAACAGATCGTGTCTAACTTTGAATGCTAGGAAACGCCTTGCATCTGTGACTTTCCTTCCCTCCAGTGATCACGGTGACATTCTCTACATGAATGCTCCTACAAGCACCCTGCGGATGTTGGATGTTGTCTATCATGGTGCACTAAGATTCATAACTGGCTGTGATTATCGTACCCACCACTGCACCCTGTATTCACTGGTTAACTGGACATCATTAACCTCACGCAGACTCTTCCACTGGTACATTTTCATCTTTAAAGGTGAAGTCTGCAGTTTCTGTAGAACATCAGCACTTAGAAAAAATTTCAACAAGCAAAGCATTCTGATCCCTCCCCCTCAGAGCCATATATGGCTCTGCCCCCTTGTGGTCTGTTGAAATTCAAATTCAAGCTCTGTTTTTATTGGCTGGTTACAAACTTTGTTTTTATTGGCTGGAAAATGGCGGGTCACTTTTTCTTTTTAGAAATGCTTATTTACCACCTGGAGAAGCAAGGGGACAATATTTTTTTTTTTTTTTTTTCAGAGATTACCTCTCTAACATCAATCTAGTGACAGAGTGAAGAAATATGTTAAAAATATATTGTTAGAAAAGTTGCATATAGCAGCTTTAAATCACTTCTTGGTCTGCTGCCTTCATACATGTCTCTGCGTGAGTGCAGCTACAGTGTGCGCTCTCAGGACATGATTACCTGCAGTGTTCCCTCAGTGAGGACTGAACTTGGCAAACAGATCTTCTCCTACTCTGCTCCTGCTTCCTGGAATATCTTACAAAGAGATCTGCAGCTCTCGACCTTGATCTCTCTAAGTGGCTTTAAGAATCTGTTGGAATCCTGTCCAGAACCAATGCAGACATGTTCCTGTTTAGTTTCACCCGCTTCAAACGTTATCAACTATTAAATGGCCATTATCAGTTATTATCATCCCCATACGTAGCGGTCAGATTGCCCCTCATGTACCTCCTAGGTTTAAAGGTGCGTTGTCACCGTTGGTAGCGATGACAGCAGGCTACGTCTTTAGCTACGTGTAAAAGTTTAAAGTAAAGGGTCTTGGTTAGGTTCAGGCACAAGGGTAAGGAGGTTAGGTTTAGGATTGATCCTCTGGGTCAGGTGTAAGGTTAGGTTGAGGAAAACGGTTAAATTAGCTGAGGGGAAAAAAAGACACTCCCAGGTTTACGGAAACACGCTGCATACTCACAGCGATAATAACGCTGATAACGTTTTTTTAAACATGCTAGGAGGTAGATTGGACAGTTTTGCCACTATATATGGGGATGATAACAGCTAATAACGCCCATTGTATGGACTGACAACATCCGAAGCCGCTGTTTAGTTTTCTACATTTGCCTTATAATCTGTCTGTTTTTGCTACTTTTATGCCATCTTATTTTAACTTGTTAAAAAAAATCTGTTTGTCTCTTTTATGACTGTCTATTGTTGTTGCTGTTGTCCACTGTTGTCATCATTCTTTGTTGAAACCAGGTCTCTCTTGTAAATGAGTCCTCGAGGCTCAATGGGATTAACTGTCTAAATAAAGGTTGAATGGAAAAAGTAGTTTTTCCTTTCCACTGTTGCCATTGTACTTGCTCAGATTGGAGACTGTGATGAAGTGAAGGTTCAACGCGTCTGCTGGCCTCCTTAGATAAATAACATTTACTAATTGTCTTTTTTGTATATGCAAATGTTTCTGTTCAGTGCTCTGAGACAACTTCTGTTGTGATTTGCCACTACAGTATATAAATGAACTGAAATAATTTGTGACTCAAACAAATCTGAGTGTTTAGAGAAGAATAAACAGAAATCAAAAATGCATTAAAACACTCAAAAGGTGCTGGATCGGCTTATTACAGCTTACTGCCTTGAAAGGCAGGTAGTCAGGTAAAAGCTTGTTTTTGTATGTATTAGTCTGTAAGCAAAATATCTCATAGTTGTTGCCTGGGCTCGGGCCTGCAGCCTCAGGGTTGTGGGCCTGCAGCGCTGACCACCAAGCTACCGCAGCTAACTTATTTTTCTCACAGCTCAACATTTTTAGGAATAACAATGCATTTCAAAAAGCTTGTGTAGCACGAGAATATTCAAACATAAAACTGATGAGAACATGAAACTTTCTGAACCAACATGAAACGCTGATGACGTCTGAAGCGTCAAGCGTTTTGTCACGTGACGGAAGTGTCTGATACAAGAACAAGACACAGTTCTGCTTCGAGGAGAGTGACTCGAGCGCTGAAGCCTCCGCATCTTCTGCCTGTAACTAATTTAGACGTTACGTATAGCTGTTTTGACTGTAACAGTGATGAAACCGTAAAATACATTGAAGTTGTCAACTGAATCTTGTTTGCAATAGTTTTAGTTCCTGTTTGAGTCATGCAGGTGTAAAAATGACGCTCTAGAATTGCAACAACTATGAGATAGTTTGCTTACAGACATACAAAAACAAGCAGTTACATGACTGCCTGCCTTTCAAGGCAGTAAGCAGTAATACGCCAATCTAGCACCTTTTACTTGATTGTTTAATGCATTTTTGATTTCTGTTTTTATTCTTCTCTAAAATAATTGCAAACATGCAATCAGCGTTCATTAAAGTTTGCCAAAATGGTGTCCTGAACCAAAATTTGTGAATCACTGCTTGAGGCTGCTTCAGCTGGTATTACCGTACTCTCTGCACAAATTCTTGGATCGGCACTTCAGTCTTCTCTCTTTGGTTCTTAGTAGTTTATTTCCTCACACACTTTATAACCTGGTAAAGCTTTGTTCCAGTTTGGTCGTAAATATTTGATGAAACACACGCAGTAGATCCTTCTTAATTTGAAAACGTTTGTTTCTTGAGTCTTTAGCCTGCGTTTACTGTCGATCCTCAACCCACCGTCTGACAACCTGAGCAGCTACTCTGAGCAGACAATTAGCCTAAATGAAGATGATTAGAGATTTCCAGTGTTCTTGATGTCACAATATTTATTAAAAACAAGGATGATGAGCACAAACATGAACATCTGGAAAAGGACAAAGTATCGTATTTTTCGGAGTATAGGTCACATTGTCCAATTATTACCAATAGATTGGAAAAATCCCTAGATAGGTTGCACCTACGTTTAGCTCTGCTGCAAATGTCTGCCACAGGAGTGCACAGCAAGGCTTTTAAGAAGATTAAGACTTAAAAACAATTATTTGTTTGATAAAAATTATAGCAAATATGTGTCTGAGCTGAACTTTTCCTTAATCAATGAACGTAATTGTGAATTGAGCTGGATTTAAAAATTTGTTTCGCCGAAAGTGATAAAAAGCCATATATAGGTCGCACCTGAGTATAGGTCGCAGGCCATGAAAAAATGAAAAAAAAGGTGCGACCTATACTCCGAAAAATACGGTAAATGTAAATGATCCTCATTCCATCATAGTCTTGTTGATAAAACGATGGTTGAAATTCTGTGTTCGGAAGAAATAAAAGTGTGACATTTTGACAAATTGACAACAAGCATGAATTTCAGTTTTTCCTTCTGAAGTGGCAACAAGAGCCTTTAGGTGAGTGACTTCATCTGCAGCTCAGACAGATGAGTTACAGCTCGAACAAAAGCATTTGCTACACAGTACAAGATGGGTGGGGGATATTTCTCTTTGTTTCTTTTCCTAAACCCTGAAGGTGGTATTTTATCTTTGTGACACCTGTTACATAGCTCCCAGATGTCCACTTTGCTGCACGATGATCAAATAAGCACATGTTTAACAGGGAGAACGGCAGGTAACATGACGCCTGTTTCAACTCATACAAGCGTCTCATGGCAGGCAGGTGTACAACACTGACGCTGTCCCACTGCTTCTGCCGCCTGTCAGCCCCTCCTGACAGACATCACGTTGTTTCCCAGCCCACAACAAGGCCAGCAGGGTTCTCCATGTTCTATGCACTCTCAAAGGCGCCTTCTGGTTGCCCATAAAGCCCCATCAGGCTCTAAGCCCCGCAGTCATTCAATTAGGAATTTACTGGGCTATTGATTTCACCACAAGGGTAGCGCCTCACATCTTGGAAACAATAAGGAGCCCATAAAAGCCCATACAAGTCTTTCACCTAAAGGGGTGATGACTTGGACTTTAATGTGAAGAGGGGCATGAAAAGACCAATGCACGACGTGTAAAGTGAAAAGACACAAAGCATCTGACTCCAGCTTTAGTTGTCCCTCTTCATGTAACACCTTCACACTTGGTGTTTTCTCTTTGAGACAAGTGTTGAGTACAATTAAATTATTTTTGTTTTACAAGAACTTTGTCAAAAAAATTCATGTTTCACTTTCATTTTTAATCTATTAGAAGTTTAGTTCAGCAGAGTAAAAACAACTTAGGTAATCTAAAAAAAAAGCTAAGTATGGTCCTCTGGACATTCAAAAAACAAAACAAAGCCAAAAAAAATGTGGAAACGTTTCGTTTTGTTTTTTGAATGTCCAGAGGACCATACTTAGCTATTTTAGATTTTTTTTTACCTGGATTATTGAGCATGCATCAGGGCAACTAAGGTAATCGTCTTCTTCTTTGGACTGTTCCCTCTTCAGAGGTTGCCACAGGGAGTTTTTATTCTCCACCTCACTCTGTCCTCTGCATCCTCTGTCCTCACTCCAACTACCTCCATGTCCTCTCTAACTGCATCCATATATCTCCTCTTTGACCTTCCTCTTTATCTTTTTCCTGCCAGCTATATTCCTATCATCATTTTACCAATACTATACCCACTGTCCCTCCTCTGGACATGTCCAAACCATCTCAGTCTGGCCTCTCTAACTTTATCTCCCAGTTGTTCAACATGTGCTGTACCTCTGACGATCTCATTCCTTATCTTATCCATCCTTGTCACCCCAGAAGAACCTCAACCACTGGCGTCATTTTTGCCAGTGTGCAAAAACTGTGTACAATGTACAAACAAGCATAATTTCACCTAGATTTCCTTACTTTAATTCCATTTAACACATGTTTCTCACCAAGTTTGTGTAAATTCAGCTGTTTGGTGTAAGACATTTCAACTTTAATTGACTTTAACAGACAATGTCATGTCGGCACTATATGTGTTTATAGAGAAATTAAATTAAAAAACGAGATCACCACTATACTTTTTTTTGTAACTTGTGTTCAACACTTCTCATCTAAAGGATGTTTCTCATGAAGATTGAGAACAATAAGGTGCAGGGTTTTAAAGACATTTCAACTTTAATGCACCTTAACACACACAGCGTCTCCCAGCGTCACACACTGAGCGTAGTTAAGATGCTACAGACGTAGTGCTCCACTTCTCTCAAGCATCCTAACTATGTAAAATGTCTATGATCCTAACCCTCCTGGTCAACAACTGCCCGCACTAAGCTCCCTAAGCTGGCAGGCAAGACATAGGCATCTCCACCTGTGAGCACCCTGCCAATGCAGGAGACACAGAGTAGGACCACTGGCTGCTGGAGAGTTGTAGGTAACCAGGAAAACCTGGAGTGGGGTTTTAGTGGGTTGATTGTTCTCCTAATAATCACGTAGAATGGATTTGTTCATGAAGAAATAAAAACAGTGCATGGTAAAAAAAAATAGGGGGGAGGGTCCAAATTAATATTTTTTAAATGTGGGGGGACTCGCCCCCTTCACATATACTGGTTGCGACACCTATGACCTGAACATCTTCATTTCTGCCACTTCCGGTTCTTTCTCATGTCTTTTTGTCAATGCCACTGTCTCCAGACCATACAACATATCTGGTCTCACCACTGTCTTGTAAACTTTCTTTTGAGCTTTGCTGACAACTTTTGTTGCAAATCACTCCTGAAACTTTTCTCCATTCACTCCATATGTCCTAAACTTCAGTTTCCTCTTGCTTACTAAATGTGATCACATTTACAGTTTGACAATGCACTCAACTTCATAAACTGATATAAAAAATAAATAAGCGCAACTTTTACTTTTAAATGAGTGAAAATATAATTGGGTAAAAACAAAAAACAACACCAAGTAAGACAAACTGTACTCTGATATCCCCTGTTGCTGAAGGATTTGAATAGTGAATGCTGTTAGTTTATAAGATGTTTTCTGGATAGGAACTGAACAGAGGATGAAGGTAAACCTTAACGTTTTTGGTGCAAGATATTCTAATGGGTAGGAGTTACACTGTATAGAAGGAGAAGTCGGATTCTTTTTCTTTTGACTTTTACTGGACAGAATCATTCAGATGGACAGAAAATAAACATTTGATGGCTCAAAATGAACTGGATGATACACAAGTTGTTACTACGGTACATTCACAGTAGGATCATTAGGACAAAACTTTTTTTTTGCTCCATTTATTATCTAAATACTTTGTACATAAAAACATGCATGTTAGACTGATTGGTAACTCTAAATTGTCTCTAGGTGTGAGTGAGAGAGAGGGAATGTTGTTTGTCTCGTTTGTCTCTATGTGGTCCTGTAATGGACTGGAGACCTGTCCAGGGCATCGCCCCTTACAAAATGATAGCTGGACTTGGGCACCAGTGACCACGCGACCCGATAAGAAAGAAGCAGGTAAAGATGATGGATGGATGGATATAGAAATATTTGGCCACTGGGGAGTCACTCCACACAAGGTTAAGGTCTCACACCTGTTGTATATTTTTTGTTGTTGAAAATGTATTCTTATTTTAAATCCTTGTGGGGATACTTAATTTGTGCACCCCCACCGCTTAAAAAAAAAAAAACCAAATTTCTTGGTAAATATCACATTTCTATAGCTGATAAATGTTCTGTTACATTTTCATTCATTCAACCTTTATTTCTACAGGTTAATCCCATTCTCCCAGTCCTCGGGGACTCATTTACAAGAGACACCTGGTTTTAACAGAGTGATGACAACAGTGGACAACAAAGACAACAATAGACAATCATAAAGGATGCATACAAATTGATAATAAGTGAAAATAAAATAGTATTTAAAAAAGTTTAAAAAAGAACAGCTAGGTTGTAAGACGATGTAGAAAACTAAACATTCAACAGGCTTCTCAGGGCAGATAGTTCTACTGATCTTTTTATTCTTTTATCTTGTAAACATGTTCAAAACTAAAGAGAGTCAGCCATCAGTGATATTTTATGAAGCATCAAACCAAATGCTGCATTACAGGACCTATTTAAAGTACATAATACTATTGATAAGGTTACAAAAAAATCTTCCTAACAATCATTTTAAAGCAGTTTCTTGTCTCTGCCTTAATAACCCTCAATGAATGTTTATTTATTTATTTATTTATTTATTTATTTGTTTATTTTTACAGTTTTGGTTTTGATTGTTTCAGCCAACACAAACTCACAGCTTTTTCTGGCTTAAAAAAAATTCCCCAAATGTTCACAATGGCACCAAAGTTGCCAAGCTGCCATATCATAAATCTCCCGAGAACCCCCATCTGCATGTACAGCGACCCCATGTGGCGTACTGGAAGTACGATTAATCAACTTTGGGGCCTTTCTGATCAAATGTGTCCCCCAGAGGACCGTTCAGGAGCGTCTCCTGCAAAGCCTGAAGGAATATGACTGATGCAGCACAAGTTGAGCTGATTACAGAGCAAACTGAGACGTAATGAAAGTGATGGGGGAAAGGGCAGACAGGCAGTAAGGGGAGTTTCAGGGGGAGAAAAGGAGAGTAAGAGGAGCGCAGCCAGGGGAGCGTACACGTAGATGCCTAATGAATTCAGTCACAGTGGCGCACAATGAAATCTTTATCCTTGGGGGATGAGGCAGGGGACTTGGCAGAGCACTGCTGTATCACAGCGAGGGTGAAAAATAGAAATCCCACTGTCCCCTGTTGGCTCTGCCTCATATCAGCTGCCTTGGTTACTGAGCAGGCTGCCAGAAAGTCCCAACACCACTGATCCAGTCCAGTCCTCTCTCAGTCTAACTCTTCTTAACTCGTGTGTTTCTTCACCTGCTTATTCTCACTCAACAAATCAACGCAAACTGTTTTAATGACACTCCACGCTCATCCTCTCCAACTTTTTAACACCACATAATGATTCGAGCATGACGTACTCCTTACTTACCTTTTCACAGGTTGTTTAGTTATATAGAAGATGAGAAAAGGGGAACAATTAAAACACCTTACCTTCGAAAGCCTCTCTGATGTTCAGCAAGACGTTCAAAACTTCTTCGTCCCTCGCAGACACCACACGGTTCACTGTCGCTTTCTCACTTTGCCTCCCTTGCGAGTTCTTTCTCTCGAGTCTTTCCAGTGGAGTCTCTGATTGCATCGGTCTTACAGAAAGAGAAGTCCTCCATGCAGAGAAGAGGAGGTCAAAACGAGAAGGGCTCTCACCTCGGCTCCAGCGTTCAGGGTGAGTGAAGTGTGAGACAAAGTGATGTTCAGGTGAAAAGCCAGACCTCGTCCCTCTGCTTTACCTGCACGGAGCAGAGTGTGGAGCGCACTCGGCAGCTCTCCTTCTTGTGTCTGAGCGCTGCGCTGTTACTCCATCCATTCACCTCGTATCTCTGCCTCCCTCCCCACTCCCTCACTGCATCCCCGAACAGCTCATGAATGCTTAGACATGACAATTGTAGCTGAAAGCCTCTGAATTAACCCACAGAACTTGAAATATACTCCTCCGGTCCACTCACTTTAGCAGCTTTTCTTTTGTTCTCCCTTTTGCTATGACCCTTCTCAATGTGTATGGGACCCTTCTGAATAGTACAATCAGTTCTTTTTAGGTGGAGTGATAGTCTATTAACTTTCAACCACACACACACTTTAAACAGACTTTCTGAGGCTGGTGTGAAAGATTAGTTTTACATCCACAATGAATGTGTAATCATGCTGTTAGATTTCATGCTTCACACCTGGATACACATTATTTAAAAAACGGACTCGTAAAATATTTATAGGCTAAAGCGGAAATGTGTATTAATATTGGGGCCAAGATGGTGTAGTGGCAGGGCTTCCGACTTGGGACCCGAAGGACCCAGGTTCGAACCCCGGCCACTACACACCTTGGGGTGTCTATTGCCCCTTTCATAAGACGCATAAATCCGTCTCTGATGCGTGTTCAGACTTCCAACGAGCATTCAGAAAACATACAAACGCGCCTTGGCGAGTTAAGTTGACTCGCCTCTGATCCGTCTCTGATCCGCCAGCAGAGGTAGTGTTAAACCCGCATCTGTCGACTTGTGAAAGGTCTCGGGGCTGCGCGGCTTCAAACTTATTTGAATAATGACGTACTCTCCCACGTACTATCCCGGCGCACACTGTCGCGCTGTATTTAAATGTGTAAACAACAACATGACATCTGTATTTTGCTCGCGCATCACTTGCTATTCTTCGCCGAATCTTTTTCTTTTTTTATTGATCATCACGGAAATGTCTAATTGGGGTGATGCAGAGACCTGTGTGCTCCTGTCTCTGCGCGCAGAGGAGGAAAAAGGGACTTACCGGTACAGTGAAGGATGGGGCCCTTCTGGAGCGGATTGCTTTACTGATGCGAGAGCAAAAAAAAAAAAAGCATTCGGAGAAACACAACGATGTTCGCTAGCGTCGCCATGTTTGTTTACATCCACCTCTGCGGTGCGGTCCCACGTTAAACACGCAGGCACCACGTCCTCTGAGCTGCACATTTTCACCACGCCTCTTTTCAACACGCGCTGCAAATTGTTTTGTGAATGCTCCTTTGAGGGCGGGCCGTGGCCGGATTCAACTTTGTTTTATGAATGACCCGATGGGTATTAAAGCCGGACTGGTCTGTGCGGGAACTGCGCGGGTCTGACTTATGAAAGGGGCTTATGAGTGCACATCTATTTCCCCAGCTCCCCGGGGGCTTTCTATGGCTGCTCATTGCACCACCTGGTGGTGGTTGGGTTAAATGCAGAGACAAATTTCATCTATGTATGGGAAACATACACAGATGACAAAAATGGACATTATTATTATT
>JBBPBX010013804.1:35156-51831 GCA_038048925.1 Garcialebias charrua
ATATATATATATATATATATATATACAGTATATATAAAACTAGGGTAACATCCAGAATTTTGTGAAATTACCTTGTACTGTAATTAAATCATATTTTTGGACAAGATACAATCTAATCATTACGTAATCCAACCTTCTCTCAATTTAGGGGCAGAGAGGTTGTACAACATCATAGAAGATATGACCGGTGTTTGTGCCAACCCACTCTTCAAGATCTGCTGGCTCTATCTCACTCCACTGGTCACACTGGTGAGACATCTTTCTGTTGCTGAATCAAGATAATGGCACTGCTTCAGAATTCAGATAGAAAGTGTGGGATGTTACCTGTACTTGAGTTTTAGTCTGAATACATCTATTTAATCAATTTCCTTTGTTTGTTTCAGGGATCTTTCATATGTTCTTTAGTTGAGTACCAGCCTCTGACCTTCAATCGTTGGTATGTGTACCCATCCTGGGCATATGTGTTGGGATGGGTTCTGGCTCTCTCCTCCATCCTGCTTGTTCCTGGATGGGCATTTTACAAACTGTGCACTGGAACTGGGACCCTCGGTCAGGTGGGGTGGTTTAATATTAGCTTGTTATAATTACAGATTTAATAAATGACTCTGTATCTTACATTAAAAAATATAACAATCAAAACATAATAACAAAGAAGTTTGTAATCTGTATTGTAAGGGAAAAAAATGTCCTTTCTCCTCTGCCTCCGCCCGGGTTGTTTGCTCAGAAGGAACACACGCTTATGTCAGAATTAAGTAGCATCTTTATTTTTACAGACTTCATAATGCACGACCAAGAGATAATTCTGTATACTTATATTACCTGACATCAAGGGTCCCCCGTAGTACAATTCTGCTGTGTGTAACCTCTGTTCCCACATTTATAGACTCTGTTTATCCACCCCGTGACACTTCCTGTTTTCAATTTATATCCAATAAAACACCTTACAGACTCTCTGAAGTCTCTGTCCAATCAATCAGGCCCACATAATCTCTTTCCACCGAGTATGTGATGCTTTATAAGCACCAACCTACATAATCTCACAAAGACTGTCTGTGAGACTCTGATTAGCCCCTTGGCAACCTATTACATGATCAAGTGTTAGATTGCTCTACATGGGAGAGAGAGAGAGAGAGAGAGAGAGAGAGAGAGAGAGAGAGTGGCTGTTTGTCTTGTTTGTCTCTATGTGGCCCTGTGATGGACTTGCGACCTGTCCAGGGTGTACCTCACCCCTCGCACAGTGATTGCTGGACATGGGCACCGGCGACCCCCAATGACCCAAAATGGAAGAAGCAGGTAAAGATAATGGACGGATGGATGGATTTTGATGACACAAAAAGAAAAAATGTCTAATTACATATCGGATCCCAACCATTTCTGTCCAAATCACAGAGATGCCTATTCGTATTGGATTAGTATTATCACAGAACCTCTGAGTTCAGCAAAATATAGTAGGTAATTTGCGGGGGAATTTTTACATTACAAATTACTGACATGGCCAATTCGCACGGGATTAGCAACACAGACAATCTACATAATAATTACAAATAGCCCGTGGTCCCTAGATAAAACCAATCCCATGCAAATACCATACCATACCATACCAGCTTTATTTATAGAGCACACAATCAATCTAACAATGGACATGCAAAGACAGACCTCAAAACCAAACATTTGGTCACAAACTTTAAGACCTGGCTGTAAAGCTAGTTTATATTTCAAAACAATACCATCAAAGCCAAGGTGCCAAGGTCAATTCTTAAACACTAAAGACTCCCATAGAAAACAATGAGCAGCTCAGACCAAATCACAGCTGTCCTGACGCGGTGTTGCCTGATAGAGTCGAGGTTTTCCAGCCCAAAGGTCTGTTTAAAAAAAACCGCAAAAAACCTGCACAAACCCGCACAAAACCCCACCCAATCAAGGCGGCAAGGATCTGGTAATAATAGACACAGATTAAATGTTAAATATGAATATTTCTATATTTATCACCATAGCATGGTCTTTAAAGCTGAAATGACATCATCTTGTAACTATGCATCATATTGCACTACATATATATGTTTTATCATTCAACTATGTTCGTTTTTGCAAACAAACTTATAAATATATTTAATTTTGATTTTAAATTGATTTTAAACTTCGCGCCGTGTTTATTCATGGGAAATCCGATTTCACGCGAATGCAGCATATGTGACGTAACAAGACGTAGAAGCAGCCTGCGTCTGTCAGCAGCTTGCCTCGGAGCTCGCCTTTTTTTTTTACTTGACAAATGCTCTTATGTTGTGTCGCCTTTGGATGTTCTAATATCAACAGTGAACAAGTGAGCCTTTTCACTTTCCCAAAAGAAGTAATACTTTGTCTGGGAATGGAATAAATAAAGCTGCGCCCCCCCTCGGAGCCTCCTCGCTTCCTGATGAGGTAAAAATCAAATAAATACGGGTGCAGACCTAAATTAGAACCTGCTGTTTCTTGTTCATCTAACTTTCTGCTTCCCAAACTGAAGACATGTAGCTCAAATATTCACTTAGATTGATAAATTCGTCAGGTTTTAAATGGTCCATCCTTATATGTAAATGCAAAACCGGAGCCCTCTACGTCTCGTTACGTCACATATGCTGCGTTCGCGTGAAACCGGATTTCCCATGAATAAACACGGTGCAAAGTTTAAAATCAATTTAAAATCAAAATTAAATATATTTATAAGTTTGTTTGCAAAAACGAACATACTGTAGTTGAATGATAAAACATATATATGTAGTGCACTATGATGCATAGTTACAAGATGATGTCAGTTCAGCTTTAAATCCAGTGGTCCTAGCAGTTCCCCCACCTTTGATTCTTCCTCTTTGGCCCCATATGAAAAATCGATTGTGACAAATCTAGGAGTGAAAATGGACACCTGCCTGAAACTTGACTGCCATGTAAACAGCATGGTTAAGTCCTTCTTTCAGCTGAGGTGCCGGTCAAAAACCAAGCCCCTCCTTTCTAGGCACCACCACGCTTTTATTACTTCATGCTTGGATTATTCTAATTCTCTTTTGATCAGAGTTAGCCAGGCCTCACTCTCACGGTTACAGCTGGTACAAAATACTGCTGCATGATTTTAACTGGTACAGGCAGGCATGAGCACATCACTCCAGTTTTGATGTCCCTTCACTGGCTTCCTGTCCAGTTTCAAATCCATTTTAAAGTTCTATTGTTTGTTTTTAAGTCTTTGAACAGTCATAGTCCCTCTTATTTGTTTGAACTGCTTCAACTTGACATGCCATCACGTGCTCTTAGATCCTGTGACTAGATGCTTTTATCTATCCATGCATTCATTCTCTTCCATCGAGAAACATAGTCCCTCCAGCGTGTCCTGTGTCTTACTCTGGGTCTTACAAGACCCTGAGATACTTAACTCCTCCACTTGGGGCAGGACCCCCTCCCCGACCCGGAGAGGGCACTCTACCCTTTTACGGCTCAAGACCATGGCCTCGGATTTGGAGGAACTGATCCTCATCCCGGCCGCATCACACTCGGCTGCAAACCGTTCCAGTGAAAGCTGTAGATCACGACCTGATGAAGCCAATAGGACAACATAATCTGCAAAAAACAGAGAAGCGATCCTAAGGCCACCAAAACGGATCCTCTCAACACCTCGGCTGCACCTAGAAATTCTGTCCATAAAGGTTATGAACAGAATCGGTGACAGAGGGCAACCTTGGCAGAGTCTAACTCTCACCGGAAACTAGCCTGACTTACTGCCGGCAATGTGGACCAAGCTCTTACACCGGTCGTACAGGGACCTAACAGCCCGTATCAAAGGGCCTGGTACCCCATATTTCCAGAGTACCCCCCACCACTGAGGGACACGGTCGAGTGCCTTCTCCAAGTCCACAAAGCACATGTAAACTGGTTAGACAAACTCCCACGCACCCTCCAGGACCCTGCTGAGGGTGTAGAGCTGGTCCAGTGTTCCACAACCAGGACCAGAACCACACTGCTCCTCCTGAATCAGAGGTTTGACTATCTGACAGACCCTCCTCTCCAGGACCCTTGAATAGACCTTACCAGGGAGGCTTAAGAGTGTGATCCCTCTGTAGTTGGAACACACTCTACAGTCCACCTTTTTGAATAGGGGAACCACTACCCCAGTCTGCAGGGGAACCACCCCCGATGTCCACACAAAATTGCGGAGTCACGTAAGCCAACACAACCCCACAACATCCAGAGCCTTAAGGAACTCCCGGCAAATCTCATCCACCCCCGGGGCCCTGCCACCGAGGAGCTTTTTAACCACCTCGGTGACCTCAGCACCAAAGATTGGAGAGCCCAAACATAAGTCCCCAGGCTCCGATTCCTCAGTGGAAAACGTGTCGTGGGATTGAGGAGGTCTTTGAAGTATTCTGCCCACCGACTCACAACATCCTGAGTTGAGGTCAGCAGCACGCCACCCCCACTATAAATAGTGTTGGTGGTGTACCGCTTTCCCCTCCTGAGACGTTGGATTGTGGACCAGAATTGCCTCAAAGCCGTACGGAAGTCATTCTCCATGGCTTCTCTGAACTCCTCCCACGCCCAAGTTTTTGCTTCAGCAACCACCCGAGCTGCATGCTGTTTGGACTGCCGATACCCATCAGCTGCTTCCAGGGTCCCACAGGCCAACGAGGGCCATTAGGACTCCTTCAGCCTGACAGCATCCCTCATCGTCGGTGTCCACCACCGAGTTCGAGGGTTGCCGCCGCGACAGGCACCAACAACCCTGTGGCCACAGCTCCGATAAGCCGCCTTGACAATATAGGCGCGGAACATGGCCCACTTGGACTCAATGTCCCTTAACTCCCTCGGAACGTGTTCAAAGCTCTCCCGGAGGTGGGAGTTAAAGCACTGTTTTATAGGAGACTCTGCCAGACGTTCCCAGCAGACCCTCACAATACGCTTAGCTCTGCCAGGTCTGACCGGCATCCTCCCCCACCATCGGAGCCAACTCACCACCAGGTAGTGGTCAATGGACAGCTCCACCCCTCTCTTCACCCGAGTGTCCAAGACATGTGGCCGCAGATCAGATGAGACGACAACAAAGTCGATCATCGAACTGCGACCTAGGGTGTCCTGGTGCCAAGAGCACATATGGACACCCTTATGCTTGAACATGGTGTTCGTTATGGACAATCCATGACGAGCACAGAAGTCCAATAACAGAACACCACTCGGGTTCAGATCAGGGGGGCCGTTCCTCCCAACCACACCCCTCCAGGTCTCACTGTCATTGCCCACGTGAGCATTGAAGTCCCCCAGTAGAACAAGGGAGTCCCCAGGAGGCACACTCTCCAATACCCCCTCCAAGGACTCCAAAAAGGGTGGGTAATCTGAGCTGCTGTTTGACGCATAAGTACAAACAACAGTCAGGACCCATCCCTCCACACGTAGGCGGAGGGAGGCTACCCTCTCGTTCACCGGGGTGAACCCCAACATACAGGCACCAAGATGGGGGGCAACATGTATGCCCACTCCTGCTCGGCACCTCTCACCAGGGGCAACTCCAGAGTGGAAGAGTGTCCAACCCCTCTCAAGGAAACTGGTTCCAGAGCCAGAGCCATGCGTTGAGGTGAGTCCGACTATTTCTAGCCTGAACCTCACAACCTCACACACCAGCTCAGGCTCCTTCCCCACCAGAGAGGTGACATTCCACGTCCCAATAGCCAGCTTCTGTTGCCGATTATCAGACCACCAGGGTCTCGGTCACCACCCATCCCACATTGCACCCGACCCCTTTGGCCCCTCCCACAGGTGGTGAGTCCATGGGAAGGGGGACCCATGTCTCCTCTTCGGGCTGTGCCATTGGTAAAAGCCCGGCCACCAGTCGCTCACCAGCGTGCCCCACCTCTGGGCACGGCTCCAGAGTGGGGCCCCGGTGACCCACGTCCAGGCGAGGGAACATTGACTCCATTAATTTCACTCATCATAGGGGTCTTTGCCATCACGTGCTCTTAGATCCTCTGACCAGATGCTTTTAGCAATCCCGAAAACCTTTTTTAAATCCAGAGGAGACAGAGCCTTTACAGCTCTGACTCCTAAATTGTGGAATGAGCTGCCACTGAAGGTCAGGCAGGCCCCATCAATCTCTGTTTTTAAAACTTGTTTTAAAACTTTTTTCCATTGGCTTTTAATGAGTGAGATACCATCTCTGTCTTAATGTTGTATTATTTTATTTGTGATGTTCTGATTATTTTTAAACATATATATATATTTAATTGTTTTATTGTTTTACAGTTTTTTGTTGTTGTTTGTTTGTCAGTTTGTTTGTTTGTTTTTATCTTTGTACAGCACTTCGGACGGCTGCTATGTTGTATTTTAAGTCCTTTAGAAATGAACTGGTATTGTATGGTATAGTAATAGTGTTACACACATTTGTAAACACTTAAAAAGAATACATTGGTTTAGTGCTTACCGTATTTAAATAGTTAACATTTTTAATAATCACTTTAAAAGTTATAAATGTTGTATTTGGTGCCTGTTTGTTTTCCAAATATATTAGTGTGTGTGAATGACAGGCATTAACTTAAAACACTTTGTAGAAAATTGCTTTATGAAGTTCAGTCCGTTTCCTTCTATCAGTTGATTGGCAGTTCTGCCGCATCCAATATAGCGACCACTCCGACGTACAGCTGCAACGGGTCAGCCCGCTCAACGAGATGTCTAAAACTGCCTCTTCAGTTCTCTGTTGTGAACACCCTGGCAGGTGGAAAAAGGTCACGGGAGCTTTGTAATGAAACAATGATGAATGATTGTTTGAAATGTGTTTAATAAGTTAACTCAAAAACGCAGATCTGACTCCAACTCCACCCAAATTATCCTCACCCGCCCAAAGCCATTTTTACCCGCAAAATCAGAATGAAAACTGCCCAATCTGGCAACACTGCATCAGGCGAGATGGGCTTAAATAGATGAACCTCTTGTGGTTGGAGGAACAGGAGACAAAGAATCCAACCAGGATGCAGAGAAGTCCACTGGGAGGAGTCAGGAGACGCCAGCAAACCCCAGATGTTACTGCACAGCTGGGCCAGCAAATCAACCTACAACTGCACAGTTTCATGCAAACCAAAGGCCTCAGGCTGTAACAGATCATCAGGTGGTGATCCACTTTTATATTTCATAGACACAGTAAAATTATACAGCAGTTACCCCAGAAGAGGAGATGCCTCATTGCAGGCTAGATTTGCGGCAGAAATCCGCAACTCGTCTCACATCAAAATAATTTTAGTTTGCATGTACAGTAATGAGAAAAACTCATTTATAATGTGTACAAGTAAAAAAATAATACAAAAACAGTTTCACATGCATGCAGGCTGCAGAATAAGATGCTCCTCAGCTGAGAAAGGCTGACTAGCGTTTGGCTTTCACCAAAGCAGAACCTCATTAGTTGCACTGTGCTGCAGTAGTACAAGGGCATGGCTGGGTCAGTAAAAGCAAAACAGAAACTGGTTGTCCTCATGAAGAGTTTGAGAAAAAAAATTATGTATTAAAAAACATTTAAAAACTACTCCTCAGTCAGTGCTCAGCCACCGAGCAACTCGTGTAAGTTTGACAGAAAACAAGTCCCCATTTTCAGCTCTGAAGAGTCTGGTGGGCTGGAGGGTCTTCACAAAACTCTGGACTGGAATAAAATGTCCCAAAAAATAATTAAAGGTGAACTAATGGGGGGACATTGTTTTGTCCAAAAATTGACATGAAATAAATATTTTGTTGATTCTTTAAAAAAAAAATGAAAAGGGGAGCTTAATAAATAAATAAATGAATTGATAAATAAAAATCTTTGAGGAGTTAAAACTTTTAAAATGTATATTACCCTAAATCTGATATTTCCATTTCAGGCTGTGGTACAGTAGCTCTGAGAGATTCACTTATTCATTGTAATTCATTAATAAAGTTAATTAATATTGTAATTCATTAATTCATAATTCATTTAAAAACAATTACTTTGTAATACTTTTTAAATATTTGTTGTTTTTCTCTTTGCAGCGGCTCCAGTTCCTGTGTCAGCCGGTCCTCAACAACTCCAGAACCCAAATGAAAATACCGGAGCTGCCGAGCATGGATACAGGAGTGCTGCAGCCGTTCATGACCCAGTGACAAGAAATTACATGAACTCTACACAATGTGCAATTGCATTAGTCCACAAAAATGCTGGTGACAAATAATCCCAACAGCTATTTTAAACCCAGGTCTCCAGGTACATGTCAACAATTGCAACAGACAAAATTCCACAGTGTCAAGGTTAGCTCTGTCCACACTGTCCCGTATCTTTCTGCAAGGAGCAAAGCAAAAAGTCACTTTTCAAAGACTGTAAAGTACATTCATGTGAGCTTCAGCTGGTCTAACATGAGGCGAGTTAAAAACAAAAAAATATTATATAAGTCCTCAAACATACAAGAACACATCCACTTGTTCTCATCATTATTATTTTGTTTAACATTTAGACAGAGTTATTATTATCTCTGTGGCCTCCTCACACCCACACTGGTTGTTTTTTTCTTCAAGCAGCGATCTGAACTGTCACACACAAACAGCCATGTGTGAAACCTCCATGAACTATTTTCTCTCTATTTTTCCACTCTGTATGTCCTAGACAACACATGAAGTCCCTTTGTGATTTCTCTATTATAATGTAGTCCCTGACTACCCCATGGTTCCCTGAACCCCTTTAGATAATGATAGCCACTGACTACAGTACTTGCCTAATTAGTGATCCACAATCTCACAAAATTGATAGTCTCCCACTATCCGTCTAACAGAGTCCCTCCATAGCTCCCATTTGAGATCCACCATCTCCCAAAAACCGTACTGGGACCCCAGGCCCCTGCAGAAACATTACCGAGGTCCCAGACCTCCCAAAACTAACAAGCACAATCTTCTCACCTCTCATGCACGGCTCTGTTCTAGTCAGACACCCATCACCCATCAAACCAACAGTAATCTGGCTTCACTAAAAGTTGTCTGTTCCAGCCTGAGGACTTTCAGTTAAGGAGTTTAAACCTCCACTGTGCACGGTTCAGATCCAAGCCTGGAGGTTTGAGGTTAGATGTTGTGGCTGCCTTGAAGGATCAAAATGTTGGATACAAATATCCTCTATTCATCTTACTTACTCACAGAAGCCACGCTCGAGGACACGATAAGATTTGTAACTGGTTTTATTGGCAAGGGCAGACTTTCACAACAGGTTCCACAGATCTATAGAAGTTCTACATGCATGGAGCTCTGTCACAACAATCTGTCTTGGGCAGCATGTAAGAATTATTTTTATATCAGCTCCTGTCACAGGCAGACTCTTATAACCTCGGCCACGCAGCTGTACATGCAGGATTAAACCAGCTCCTCATTCAGCCCTCGCTGAGAGAGGAAAGAACTCCCTGGTAACTCAGACACATGATTCATGAGTAGTTAACCTTCTCTCAGCCATAGTAGTTAAAATATACATAAACCTGGACCAAAAATCCCCTGACAGTTATGTGTTATATTCATTTGGAAAATGGTAAATGGACTGCACTTATATAACGCTTTTCCATCTTGTCAAGATACTAAAAGCTCTTTACAACACAATCTGTGTCCTCATTTACCCGTTCATACAGCACTCTACTAGATCTATGCAAAGAATAATCAGAGCTTTATCACATTCATACACTGATGGGACACACATCAGAGGCATTTATGGGTTCAATGTCTTGCCCAGGGACACTTCAACATGTGACTGCTGGTGGAATCGAACCCCCAACTTTTGTATTGGAGGACGACTGCTCTAACCACTCAGCCACAGCTGCCCAAGAAAGATAAGATATACACTGACATGATCTGTGGAGAAATTCTGGGACACTTGGCAGCCATTTATATCTTATATTGAAAGTATGTCAGTGCCTGTCTGATGTATGCATGTCTGTATAACTGATCCAGTGGGAGGATTTTTTTTGTGTGTGTATATTTGTATTCCAAAAAAATAAACATCCATCCATCCATCCATCCATCCATTTTCTTCCGCTTATCCGGGGTCGGGTCGCGGGGGTAGCAGCCTAAGTAGGGAGGCCCAGACTTCCCTCTCCCCAGCCACTTGGAGCAGCTCCTCTGGGGGAATCCCAAGGCGTTCCCAGGCCAGCCGAGAAACATAGTCCCTCCAGCGTGTCCTGGGTCTTCCTCTGGGTCTCCTCCCGGTGGGACATGCCCGGAACACCTCACCAGGGAGGCGTCCAGGAGGCATCCTAACCAGATGCCCGAGCCACCTCAACTGGCTCCTCTCGATGTGGAGAAGCAGCGGCTCTACTCCGAGTCCCTCCCGGATGACCGAGCTTCTCACCCTATCTCTAAGGGAAAAAAATAAACATATAAAATTAAAATTAAAAAGACTTTGATTAAAAAAAGACTGCTCCAAGAATCTATGTTCTGTTCAAAAGAATCTTGTAAAACTGTGCACTTTATTTTAAACTAAGGGAAATACTGTAATTATTAATTTGTATACATAGTTTACTTTATTTCTTTTTACTACTACAAATTTTATTTCTATTTGTGACCCGTGAGGAGCGTTGTATATTTCAGTAGAACTGACAAATGTTCAACTAAAGCCAACAAATAACTCTGATGAATCTCAAGAACCACACAAGATTAAACAATAAAAATGAAATACTTTCAACTGTTTGACCTAAAACAGATGATGTAGGTGGAATTCAAAAAATAAAGGTTGGTTGAATGAATGAAGGAATACTTCTTACAGCTGTGGAAATTGGACTCATTGTTTTTCTGCAACATGCGTTCTCATCCTGGACTAAACACTATTCCCAAAGAAAACTGATCAAGTGCACAGACTGCTCATTAAATGACAATGATTAATCTGTGGCGGTATAAATAAAACTGGAGACAAACCATTGAGGCCACAGAGAGAACTAGTTTCAGCCTGAAGGTTTGGGATAAATGGGTAAGGAAGGTTTTCCAAAACTGATGCATCCACAGATGGAGGAGAGAGGACACTGGGGGAGTAAGGTGGAGTCTCTCCTGGCTGTAGCAGGAAATGTTGTTGGCCTCGGCAATGTGTGGAGGTTTCCTTACCTCTGCTACAAAAATGGAGGGGGTAAGTTGATATGTCAGTGAGGACTTTCTGTGTTCTTCTGTCAAAAAGGATCTCTCTTTTGAGACACACATTGCCAGTTTGGTCCAAAACCTGAGGGTGAAATTTGGGTTCTAGTTTCATAATTGATCCTTTTTCGCACTCAAAGTAAAAATAAATAAATAATGGTATCAGCCACTACCTGTGCTTGATTATGTTTTGTTCTTGAATACCTTGGCTACCTTGTCTCCAACAATGAACAATGTTTAACTGTTGTAACTGGCTGCAGGCGCCTCGCACATCGCTACGTACTGTATGAGCTGATTGACCTCCTCTGAGTGTACGATGACACACATTCACTGGATGACTGATTTATAAGACTCTGCTTGGTCAGGCTCTGTCTTAAGTTCTCTATTACAAAAAAACAGTTACCACATCTTTTGCTCCAACAACATTTTTCTATTGGTTTTTCCCTGTGCTCTGACAGAAAAAGAGAAGCATTTAGTGGCCCTGCTACAACAGCATTAAACTATCTCCAATCTGAAGTTATTTCTTTGAAATCATTTCAGATGTTTCTTAATGAACAACATGAATCTATAAATCAGTGTCAGTTTTTAAAAATAATGTTTTTCTTATATTTTCTGCTTTTAATGATTGTTTCCGTTGTCCAAATGTTGGTCTTTTCATTGTGTATTTGTGACTTATGAAACTCCTTCATGGTGTGTGTTATTGACTTTTTGCCCAGGTCCCTCTTGCAAACGAGATTGTGGTCTGAATAGATTTGATCTGGTTAAATAAAGGAAATGAAATGTATATGGACTGATGGGTTTACTTAACTATTACAATGACTGTGAATAAACTTAGGATAAATGAGTCAAATACATTCCTAAAAGTACATAAGGAGAAACCAGTTAAACAAATAAGACAAACGTTTCATGTTTAGTCATTCATTCACTCAACCTTTATTTATACAGGCTAGTTTCATTGAGCCATGAGGATTCATTTACGGCAGGGGTGTCAAAGTCAAATACACCAAGGGCCACAAAAAAATTATTGCTACAAGCCAAGGGCCGGACTGGTTCAATGTTTATTATAAGGGGGTGATATAATAATTTTTTTCTTCTTTCTGCACTCTTTTCATTGCGTTTTCATTCTGATTAATTTGTTTTATTTTGTCTCTTGAATTAATAAATGAATTAAATACAATGTTAAATAGCTTTACATCTGCTAAGTTCTTGGCATAAATCAACACAGACATGTTCCTGATTTTAGTATTTTACATTGTTTTATAATGTAGCTGTTTATGTTTTGTGTTTTTAATACAGTTTTCTTGTGGTTTTTAATTAATATGCTTTTTTATGATTGTTTACTGTTGGCTGCAAGTATCAAGCAGCAAAACGTTGGTTACGTACCGTCCGTAACCCCAGATTCTATGAGTTTCTGGTCCCGACGGTCCTTCCACCCGTCTGGCTGTCGAACTGGTGGGCGGGTGGACATGACGTTCCTTACCGTCTCGACGACCTCATCCTTCTTCTTGTAGTTTTCGACCAGCTCTTTTAGGTTGGGGCCAAAAAGCTCTCCCGACAACATGGGTCCTTCCAAGAGTTCCTTCTGGAGTCTTTCGGGCATTGAAGGTGCATACTTCAGCCACGTGGCGCGGTGCACCATGTGAAGCAGGGCTGCTGCGCGCGACAAACACGTTGTGGATGCGGCGCTGAGGTTAAGGATCACGTCCGCTGCTTTTCCCATTATGTTCGCCAGCTCTTCTGGAAGGCTCAGGTCCGCCGCTAGCGAAGAGATCTGGTCAGCGAGGAGGGCTGTGTTGTTGCTAGCCGCCCCGGCTTGGGCCACTAGCTGGTATGCGCGATCCGTCAGCTGAAGCGCAGTCTGGTCGTGGCGTCCGCTGGGGATGGGTCTGTGGTCCGACCTGGCGGATTTCGCTCCGAACACCTCCGAGAGGCTCTGCTCTAGTGGGGGCACCGAAGGGAAGGTCACGTCTGTGAAGCCTTCCACCCTTGTGAGTCCCGCGTAGGAGGACGCTGGGGCCTTGATTTTCGCGGGCGCTGCTCCCGCCTCTTTCCAGAGCTCCATCACGTCGGGGACGCGAGGCCAGACAGGGTCTGGACGACGCTGCGACGTGGTGCCGAACCTCATGCCCGCTAGGACGTTTAGCCTAGGCGGAGAAGGGGTAGGCACCGACAGGTTCCTCAGCGCGGCTGCCCCGCGGATGATTGCGGGCAGGCCCTGCATCAGAGAGGGGAGGGCGTCCGCCAGCTGAAGCTGGGAGGGGACCTCTGAACATTCACTCATGAGGTCTCCGTCCGAGGCCCCGCTTTCCAAAGGCTCGTGGTCGGTGCCCTGGGGACCGGTCGCTTCTCCGGGGCCCGTCGTGGCCACCTCGACGTCGGCGGGTTCGTCCAGTGGTACCCGCTCGCGGAGGGTTCCTTCTACCTCGCTGGTGAGGCTGAACAGCTCCGCACGACGTTCCTTCTCGCTCGGCGACAGCGTGGCGCAGAAGGGGCAGTCGTTGTTCGGGACCGCGTGCTCGGGTCCCATGCAACGCTCACATTTGGCGTGGCCGTCGAAGCTGAAGATCGTCCCCTCTTTGCATTCGGAGCAACGCCTTGCCATCATGATGGAAAAACCTAGATGATGAATGAAGATGAATTTCGAAGAAATTTCTTTACCAGGTTCTCATTCGGGCTGAATGAAGAAGAGGATGGTTCACCTCGGTCGAGGGGTTTTACCGACCGAGGGGTGGGCCCATCCGGTAGGTGGGCGTGGACTAAAAGGTTTTCAGTAGGCGCTGACGCGCGAGGGAGGATTCCAATAGGAGCTAAAGGGCTACGCTATACGACGTTAGAATCCTTCATTATCTACAGCTGATAGCTGTTGGTCATTAATTATGATAAAGTTTAGCAACTTATTGGTGAACATTCTAGCTCTGGGGCTTCAGCGGTGTGTTTTTATTGTTCAATCCGGTCAGCCGCTCTCCGCCTGTCCCATCATATGAGACGGTCAGACAGCGGGTAGGACTAGACGCGGCTGGCCGCTGTCGGTCTCCCTGTTTCGGTTCAGCGAGTGGCGTCCCACTCGAATGTCCAACGTAAAACTAACCTGACCTAACCTGTGGCGCTATGGCTCTGCAGACGTTGCTGTCTTGCGGTGTTTAGTGTAAAATACTTCCACACAGAGGACATGTTACGATAAAAAGTTGGTTAGCTGTTAGCTACAGTGCTACTCACTCACACACGCTGGAGCTGGCCAAGTAACTGGATTTCCTGAATGTGAAGTGAGGCGGGTCTTCTTCTTCTGGGTTCGAGACACAAATGGATTGGCCCCACCCCTGCTACCGTTGCATTGTGGGGAATGTAGTTTTGGTGCGCGCAAAACACCAGCGGGCGGCTGTGGCCTGCGGGCCGTTTCTAATAGTAATTAAATATCATTCAGGGGGCCATAAATATTTAATTCGCGGGCCGGATCTGGCCCGCGGGCCGGGACTCTGACATATGTGATTCACGGGATCTATTTCAAACAGAACATATACTGTAAGTACATACAACAATAATTTATTTATTGGGGGAAACGATCAAATATTGCAAATTTGTGTGTGGCACAACTATATGAGCCTCTAGGATTAGAAGTTAATTTGAAGGTGAAATTATAGTCAGGTGTTTTCAATAAATGAGATGATGATCAGGTGTGTGAGTGGGCACCCTGTTTGATTTAAAGATCAGTGATTTATCAAAGTATGCTCTTAAGAACATGTATGTCGAAGTGTATCATGACCGGAACAAAGGAGATGTCTGAGGACCTCAAAAAAAGAGTTGTTGATGCTCATCAGGCTAGAAAATGTTACAAAACCATCTTTAAAAAGTTTGGACTCCACCAATCCACAGTCAGACAGACTGTGTACAAATGGAGGAAATTCAAGACCATTGTTACCCTCCACAGGAGTGGTCCACCAACAAAAGTCACTCCAAGAGCAACGAGTGTAATAACCGGTGAGGTCACAAAGGACCCCATGGTAACTTTAAGCAACTGAAGGCCTCTCTCACATTGGCTAAGAAGGTGCATGCCCAAAAGCCTTGGGTTCTCCCCCTTATTTTGTTAGCTTGGATGTCCAATTTTCTCCATGTGCTGCAGCACCAACTTACTACCATTTGACTTCTTAAGAGGCTGCTGCAAAGCCAGGTCTGGACCCTTGTGCAAGATGGAGTTTCAGTTTACATGGGAAGCAGATGGTCAAGATCTTATCCTCCTCTTCCAAATAAGTGCTCATCAACCTCACCTTTCCAAAGGCTGGGCTGAGAAATTTGTTAGATTGTAGGCATGTCCATTACCACAACTTTTGAGAATCACCCAGGCCTAAAAGATTTAGCTTCAGATACTTTATCAGCAGCCATGAGCCTCACCACACAATCGCTACCCTGGACAGCTTTTTTGGATGAGCATAGGATGAGGTCAGTCACTCACAGAATATAGTTCATGCCACATAGCATGATTAGGTGACCCTTAGTCAAGCATGTGGACCATCTCCTCCAAAATTTCAGCCTGAAATGCTGACAACAGTTTAACTGTATAGAGAATGCAGACTGTCCCTCGTTTATGTACAATTTCTGATAAGTAGAGGATGTGAGGCACTATGATTTATCAAGAAGATTTTTGAGGATGACAAAACTGATCTGGAATTGGTATGGAGGTAGTAAACCACTAAAGGCTCCACAACTGTGGTTTTGACTATCCCAGCTCGACCATCCTATTTGTCTTAAGCGTGGAACATCCTTTGGCGTGGGGCTTGCACTTTTTAGGACTCGACTGGTAACAGATCATTTCACTAAAACCTTCTAGGATGGCTAATAGACAGTGTTGGGAATGTTACTTCAAAAAAGTAATTAATTATAGTTACTAGTTACTTCGCCCAAAAAGTAACTGAGTTAGTAACTGAATTACTCACCTATAAAAGTAATTAGTTACCAGGGAAAGTAACTATTGTTTGTTTGGTTGGTTTAAGTTTAGATATATCTACGAATTTTAAGTAGAAATAATTACAGCACCTCAACAGAACATGACTGGTTGACATACTATACTTCAAGTTTTTTCTTCATTGCAAAATACAGGTTAACAAAATAATATAACAATTGTGTTTTCAGCTCTATGTACACCCTGTACTGTTCAAGTGTTTTCTTAGAAATAAAAGTAAACAGTTAAAATAAGTGCTTTGTAGTGTAAAATAAAATCAAACCCTCACACAACTGGTTCTTCAAGAATTTTCTTAAAAACAAAAGAACCATTTTCACAATATGAAGTACTTTTAAAACAGTACTGAAAAGCTGAATTACCTGAGCAGTTGATGCTTCATCAGATCAGATTACGACGGACGTAGACGCTCCGGGACATAATGTACACTTCACATGCACGTTCTTGCCTTTTACCTCAAGGAGAGTAAAGTAATTTCTGTATTTCCACTTTGAAAACGCCAACTTTCCCTCCAGACTCGCCATTGCTGCCAGACTTCTGTTTCAGCAGCGTGTGTGAGCTGAACAACAAAACCTCTGATTGGCTGACCCACTCTACCTTAGCCAATCAGCATCATCCTTATTG
>JBBPBX010013805.1:8386-21858 GCA_038048925.1 Garcialebias charrua
AAAAAAACGGAGCATGTACTGGCAGAAAATTACCAGGGCATTTTCCGTTTTTTTACGGATTTCTTTTTTTACTGTGAACACAGAACTTGTGTTGTGCGGGAGTTGTAGGCAGAACTTCATAGGCAAAGTGGGCGGTTCGTTCGAACCCCCCGAACCCCCCCCCCCCCTGCTACGCGCATGCCAGTGCTGTATTTAATGTACAACAGTAATGTTTGTAAGCGGGTTCGTAAGTCCGTAACGTCGTAAGTCGAGGCCGTCGTAAGTCGGGGACAACCTGTATTCTCCAACATTAAATTGATGTGGAAAAGGTTTCATCACTCCTTCAGTTGACTGAACGTCTGTAATAATCTTCACCTTTGACGGGAACAGATGTGCAGCCCTTCACATTCTCCACGTTAAGCTGACAAACCTAAAAAATGCAGCTTTGGTCTGAAAGTCTCGGAAAGTTTTGACATTAGAACCTCAGGGAGGGAGACACCGATTCAAAGAAGCACAGAACAGAACATCAAAACGCGCCCAGCAGGTTTTGACGGCAGAGGCTCGCAATGAAAACTGCTCCCGCTGAACAGACGGAGGAGGTCATTTAACGTCGGGTCGGCAAGAACAAGGAGCCCAGAAAAGAACCCCATTAAAAAGGAGAGCGGGTGAGAGGGAGGGAGCATCGCTAGCTTTCAGATAATTACAATTTCAGCTACAGGTGACAGTGACGCTAACGAGACCACCGCGCTCCGTTACTCCACCGTGTCCGACTGCCGCGCCTGACAGCGTGACCTTATGGCTGCCAAGTGAGGAGAAAATTACACTCTGATGCACAAAACTCACCTTGACGGTGTCACTTAGACACAAAAGAACAGAAACTTTGACAAATGATGTGGATTAAAGCGATGGGGTTGACGTGGAACCAGAAGTGGAGATCTGAACATCATGTCTGCATGTCTGGTCTTTTGGAACCCTCACAATTTATATTTATATTTAAAAAAAAAGGACAGACATCACACACGTCAACCCTTTACCTGACCATCTCCTCTCCAGGACCTTTCTGTCACTCAGTGTGCTCATTATCCCATCAACTGGAGAGATTATAATGAAACTTGTAGAAAGTCATCACTGGATCGACGTCTGCGTTCAAACTTTTGGACGTACAAACTCAAACTAAGATCTTGGTTTAAAAATCTGGCATCAAGTGCAGCGGAAGATAAGCAGCTCTTCAAGGAATGTCAGATTTTTTTATAGAAAATTTCCATATGGAAATTTTGGCTGTCGTCGATACAGATGTTTGGAGGGAAAGGTTAATGCTGATAACCGATATAATGGATGTTTTTTTTTTTTTTTTTTGCTTTGTCCACCCCCCAAGAATCAAATTAAACAGCTACTTTAAACCTGTTTTAACACTTGAATCTTAAAACAATCTTCCTAACGTGCGTTCACATTTTCTCTCCTCCACTATTAACAATAAAGTTATCAAGTGTGTTACAAAAATATAACTTAAAAAAAAAGGAACACATTCCTGTTCCTTGTTTAAACAGTCACGTTTGGTGAAGTTTGATAGTATTGACCACCGCAGAGTTTTATTTTTATTTATTTATTGGCTTTGCAGAGAAGATTTCAGACAAATGATGCATTTCATTGAGGACGACAAAGATAACGTTGATATATTTTACCTCTACATTAGATTATTGCTCTGGATAAAGTTTTATTAGGCAATAGCCTATGCTAGGTTACCTAAATGTTAGCTTGCTAACTTGAGAGGCACGTAGCTAATGACAAGCAAGTTGGAGGATTGAAGAGAATTTATTATTGTTGATTTGTTTTACAGATCAGTTCAAATAAACTTATGCTCTGTTCAGTAAAATACACTACATTTGCTCCCTGCTTACTCTGTGCTGAAAGTGAAACTTAAGTGAACGGCCGTGACTTCAAAGTAGTCTTCATGCGCTCTCTGCTGGAAACATTGTACAACTACAGATGGTTCCAGCATTTTATTAGTTATGTATAGGGCTCACCAAAATGCATTACCTTTGAACATCCAGATGATTTTTACAAAGAGAGAAAGCTGCTATAATCTTAAAGGGACGGAGATGTTCATAACAACTAAATTTAGAACCAGTTTGAAAGAACGATGTACCTCGATACAAGGAGTGAGATTGTGGAATAATCTGGAAAATTATATTAAAAGTGCCGTCATTGTACATGTTTAAGAACTTGATAAAGTTTGGATTGCTAAAAAAATATGAAACTGTATAATGTGTACTCATATGAATTGTTGTTCTAGAAGGATTTCATTTTTGGTTTTATAGTTTTACTAACTGAATAATGTTATTGTTTGAATGTTATTTATGAGAAAAAAATGGGCAGATATAAGAATTTCTTTTCTTCTCTCTGCTACCTTTCATTTCATTGTATTGGTTTTCTTTTCTTTTTGTTGTTGTAAATATGATTGTTGTAAATATAATTAATTTGTTTTTAAGATATGAAATGAATAAAGAAGTATTATTATTTTATATCTGCCTAAAATAATGGCCCCTGCTGATTTATTACCTTGGGCTATAGGTTTTTTTTAATGTAAAAAATTGTAATAAGTGGAAAGTTTGGTTGCAATTCTTTTCCACTCTTTAAAATTTGTGCCAAATTATGCGAATTTGACAGCACTTTTAAACATGTAACTGCTTAAACACATTTATTTATTTATTTATTTATTTTGCTCCTGTCTTGGCAAAATATCCCAAAAGACTGGATGAATTAAATGAAACTCAGGAAGTGATCACTGGATGGACTTCTATTTAACCCTTTGAATTCAACACAAAGACGGCCACCAAAGCTAATAAATATTATCCGATACAAAATTGGCTGTAACTCGGTCAATTTTACAGACATTGACCTCAAATCTGTTGTGGTAGTAGCTGAGAGTCATTACCAACAGCTAATGCACTAACAACTTGTGTAAGATTTCTTAATATTGCAGGTGTTTGTAAATAATGTTTTCAAGATTTCGCTGAAATTAAAAGACTAAAATTTGGTCATTTTAATTTGTTTAAAACTCAACAGGCAGCTGGCGACATGCAAGGAATGACTTTTATTTATCAAACTGCAGATTCAGCTTTAGAGTCAGTCTAAAATGTATTCAGTCAGTAGTTTAATAACATTTACAAAGTTGTCTAAAAAAGTTAAGTCTGGTCCTCTGGACATTCCAGAGGACCAGACTTAAATTTTTTTAGATTTTTCTTATTGATCATGCATCAGGATATTTATACTTGTTGAATGATAAAGCTCTGTACTTGTTGTATAATACAATCATTGTTCCACATTTAATTTATTGTGTTGATGTTTGGGGAAAAGCATGTAAAAATATAACTAATCCTATTTTTAATTTTACAGAAAAGAGATATAAGAATTATCACAAGAAAGCATTACTGTCATCCATCAAGCATATTATTTTACCAAAAAATTACTTAAGTTTTATGATTTGGTGGACTATAATATTTTGTTAGTTATGTATAGAGCTCATAATAACACACTACCTGTACCTTCAAATGTTCAAATGCATTTTGTAAAAAGGAAAAGTTGATATAATCTTAAGGGAACAGAGATTTTTGTAAAACCACAGTACAAAACCAGTTTAAAGGGTCGGTCTACTTCAACACAGGGAATTGGTTTGTGGAATAGTTTGTAAAAGTGATGTAAAAAGTAAAGTCAATGTTTATGTTTAAGAGAACACACAAAAAAATAAAGGTCAACTTTTGTACCTAAAAGGTACTTTTATTGGGAAAGTACCTTGTAAGTACAGAGATGGACCCTTGGGGTGATTTACTGTGGACCTTCAGAGGTACAAAATCACTGATCAGAGCAAATGGTACAAAATTGTACCAGTAGGAGTCAGTGTTGGGAGGGGTATTTCCTCCTAGACAGAAAAGGCGCCAGAAATGTAAAATGGCGGACTGCCCGGTTTTACGCAGCCTGTCCACCGAAGAACTGGCTCAAAAAATATCTGAAGCTGGAATCAAAATTAATGAAGAAGAGGCAAGAAGATTCAAGGGTAAGTAATCTGAACTATTTGATATGTCCATAATCTAACACAGTCTATTAATTTAAGATTAACCTCACATGCAAACAGTAACTAGCATGTTATGTGTACAGGGCGTTACCCAACTTCTCTGCTATTTCACAATATTCATATTTTAGTGAAGTACCGTCACGACAGCTAAGTATTTTCACCGTTTTGTGTTTAATACGTACTTCGTTTGCAGTGCTGGGCAGGGTTAGGGTTTAGGGTTTATTTGTTACTTAAATTATATTAAATGTTTTATATAAAAAAAATCCTAGCACACCTGGCACATGTCATTGAAGAGAAAATTTAAAGCAGAACGTGCACCACTTGTTAGTGACACTGAAGTCAGAAAGTTGAAGGAGAAGTTCGGCCATACAAAGCAGTCCAAGTCTACCAACACATCTTCAAATGTGTCTCGCAACTCGTTGAGTCAATCATTTGTAAGTTTATTTCCATGTATTGTTTATTTTTCATGTTTTGATAAAAAATAAATAAACGAGTCTTGAAAAGTTTCAAATGTTATACATTAAGTTATTACCAGCCACTGTCTCTTTATCCCAAAGGAAATTTGTGTTGGGGAAGATTCTGCATCTGTTGAAGCCCATGTGAATGTGCTCCAGACTGAATATCAGAAGATGCATCCAGATATGACCACTGTTAAAGACCGCATGGCTCGAACATTCTCCTGGAGACGACGTGAAATCATGGAAGGGATGCCAATTGAAGAAGTACTCAACAAATATCCTTTCTTAAAGATGCCTACTATAGTAAGTATAGCTAAATGGTAAATGGACTGTACTTGTATAGCACCATTCTAACCAACCAAAATACTGAAAGCACTTTATACTACAATCTGTGCCCTCATTTACTCATTCACACATACATTACTCTCTACAAAGCTAATACAAGTAAATCAATCTATAGAGACTAATCAGTGCTTTAAATCACATTCATACACTGATGGGACACACATCAGAGGCAAAAAGGGTTCAGTGTCTTGCACAGGGACACTTCGACGTGTCAGAATAATGGGGAATCAAACCTCCAACTCTTGCATTAGAGGAACAACTGTGCTAACCACTCTTCCACAGCCACCATAGAGATAAGTGATAGTTGTTCCATCCCTAATGCGAGCTTGTCTATGTAATTTTGGACATTGTGAAAATGTGACCGCTTTAATGTAAGACCTATCGTTGCCTTTAACAATAATAACTGATAATGTGTTTGTGTATTCTACAGTGTATTGAAGAGGTTGACAGACTTCACCCTTCAACATTTGCCTTCTGTCATCGTTTCAAAGAAGGATTTGTCAGTGTGTTGCCAAATGTGCTTAAGCTTGCACAGGGAAAGTCTGTGCCGGCAAAACAGTACAATGATGCAAGAAAGGATGCCCTGGCTGAAGACCTACCAGATAGTCACAGTCGTTTTGCTAATGAATGTGAAAGTAGATCTGTGGTTACACTCTGTAATCTGTGATCTTTTGTCTTTTTTTTTCTTTTCTTTTTTGCATTTCAGGAATCGACTTAAGGGCTGGACTCATCCTTTTGCCATCCATCTTCAGAGAGAAGATTGAACACTACATCACTTTGGGAGAGGTAGGCATCTGGAATGTCGTAAAATCTTGTTCAAATAAGTGAAGAGGAAAAGGAAAATGACTAAGGGTGTATGAGTAACAAATTATTTTGGCTATTTGTTGTTGTTTAATATTTTGCTCAATATAACCATGCCGGTCATCAAAATATTACAGTCCCTTAACGCACACACCCTCACCAGTCGTTGCCAGTTTTCTGCGGGAAACCTATTTAATATGCTTAAAGTTGTATTACTTAATATTTTAAAATTGTAACTAAACACTGTCTTTAAATTATTTTTAAACTAATTGGTACATTATCTTTTGCTGCTTGGTTTGATATTTGTTTATTTTTGTAATTTATATAGAAAGACGCTGCTACACCCTATCCAACCATTCAGCTGAGGAATAACGAGTGGAAGATGGCGATGACCAGTGCTGGGCCCAGTGTGGTGAAAGTAGATGGAGTAGATGTGTGCCACTGCACAGATCTTGATGAAGCCTTTATAACAGCCTTCAGTATGTACTACGTTTTCAACATTGAATACCCACCACACCTGAAAAACACCCTGACCTTTCTTCAGAGGCGCATTGTCAGCATTGTGGAAGAGGGAGACAAGACTTTGCCTATAACTGTACTCAGAGTCATTAACAATCTGTGATAGATCATCATGCCTCAATTATACCAGTGCCCCAAATGCATGCGAAGGACCTTTACTCTAGTTAAGTTAATCCAGCACGTTGGGCTTGTTCATGCCCATGAACCACGTTTCAGTATCACCTGTGGTATAAGTGAATGCCAGGCAACTTTTTCCCAGTTCCATTCTTTTAGGAAACATGTGTACAGGAAGCATAAATGCAAAGTCTTTCAGTCTTCTGACACTGAGGGGCACGGTGAGGATGCCAATGTGGTGCAGCACAACTTATACTGTGAGCAACAAGATTCCGAATTAGATGCATGTCCTCCATCAAATAGTTGAGCCAAATTTAGATAAACTACTGGAGGAATTCCAAGATAATCTGTTCAAATTTGTTCTTAAGTGCAGAGAGAAAAACCTTTTACATTTGTCAGTTCAACAAGAGATATAACAGATAACAGAGGCAAACAGTCCTCATTCAACTTGTTTGTAACACGTTCTGTCTTCTATTCAGTTCTATATTGTTTTGCTTATATGTTAAAAACAACTTTTAGAACATTGTATTAATTACCATAAATGCACTAAGAATGGAAGTTTACATGTCAGTATTGATCTTGTTTTAAACACTGATTTAAAATTAATTGATTTTGATAAATAAAGAATATTTTGTGAATGTATGGGTTTGTTTTTGTCTCTTAAGGTACAATTTGCCATGTCGCTCCAATTGTACCTCTTTGGGTACATCATTTGTACCTTTTTAATGGGTACAGTTTTGTACCTGTACATAAAGGTACATATTTGTCACTAGAGGTACAGACATGTTCTTTTAAAGGTACAGAAAATAAGGTACACAATTGTTCCTAGGTTCAGTGGTACAATATTGTCCTCCACTAGGGTACAGCTGGAGCGACAAAGCCTTTGTACCTTTTTAGGTCCATTCCTGTTCCTTTATTTTTTTGTGTGAATGATCAAAACCAAATTGTTGAAAAAAATACATATAAATTAGTTAATTGCGAAATGCACTAGAAATTGAAAATTGTGATGAGTTATTCATTTTGTTATGTTATTTATAGATGATTATTGTTTGAATTGATTGTTTGAATTGATTATTTAAAAAAGGGGCATGTATATATAATAAGATTTTTTCTTCTTCTCCTACCTTTCACTTTATGTTTTGTTTTCATATACTATTGTGAAATTGTTGTGTGTTTTAATTTAAAATGAATAAATTATTAAAATAAAAAATGAAATAAAAATATTTCCAAAGTTGGTTTGCTGGCTCTTAAACTATTTTCTGCCAGACTTACATCACTCGGTAAAATTCTCTACCTGTTACCGAACCGACACGCCCTTGACTGTGCGAATGGGGACAAGAAAAGAAGCATCTTACTCGTGTTTCACCGGTTCGTTTTCGTACGGAGAGCAGGGAGTGTGTTTCTGTTGGAGCGCGGCGACATGTCGATGGCTTTGGCAGGCAGCAGACAGACCTGCTCTGATAACATAACACTGCTGCTTGAGAAAGGGGTGGTGGGGGGGAAGCATGAAAAATGGTGCTGCGTTCAGCCCGTTTGGCAGGGCCGCCGTGGGTTCATTGAGTCAGAAACGAGGGGGGCGTCATGGTGGGGTGTGACCGTCTCTGCTGGATGACAGATGGTATTCTTGGCCCTCTGAAGGAAGCGCAGAAAATGAGATAATGAGTGTAAAATAAACGTCTTCTGGACGTGGAAGTGCCAAAATGCCAGTTTAAGATAAAAGAGTCAATGGATCGTCACGTCAGGCAGCACAGTAGCTATGTTTACATGGGCAAAATTTTGTGACCGGATTTAAATGTGCTCTGATTGCATAATCAGATAGTACTGTTTACATGGGCACAATCTGTTCAAGACGAGCATTTACATGCAGCAGGCTTTTATTCTGACCAGAAGAACAGACATGCGCAGAGTGGTACACTCCCCCTTTAAAAAAAACCCGAAGAGGAAGTTGCTTTCGTGAAAACCACAGAAGAAGAAGTTACTTCCGGGACAAAAGTAAACAGATGCGCAAAAAATGGACCCGGCCAGATTGTAATGACGGCGATGGAGTTGTTACTGCACTACTGCACTCCCTGATAGAGCTACAGGCAAGCAACGCATGCTTTTAGTCTTTTCTATTCGCAGTATGAGAGCGCTGGGAAAGGAGGGGAGGGGAGCGCTGCCGCGCGCAGCGCACATGCGCAGTCAGGACAGTTTTCCGCAGTCCAATAAAAGGAACAGAATATGTGTTTACATGCGCACACATCGGGCTACGGATCGGCGTAAACCACCCGTTTCGAACGGATCGCAAATTAGGTCGGATCACAAAAAATAACCCGACCGGGGTGTTTACATGACGCACTTTTGATCCGATCGGCCGTTTGATCCGATTACTTATGTCCATGTAAACATAGCTATTGTCATGTACCATTCATTCAACGTTTATTTAGGTTCATCCCATTGAGCCTTGAGGACTCATTTACAAGAGAGACCTGGTTTCAACAAAAAATGATGACAAAGCGACACCAATAAACAATCATAAAACAGGCATACAGATTTTTTTTAACAAGATAAAAATAAGATGGCAAAAAAATGTAGTAAAAACAGACAGACTATAATATAAGGCGAATGTTGAAAACTAAAACCAGGAACATATCTGCATTGGTTCTTGCCAGGATTCCAACAGATTCTTAAAGCCATTCAGAGAGGCCAAGGTCAAGAGCTTAAAGGACATGACCCAACATGTTTTCAAATTGCATCGCCATTAATATTTAGTAGTTAATTAAATAATAAAACAGGAGCGTTTATTTATATTGCAGAGAAATAACGCTAAATGTGTTATTTCATGATTTATAGCAGATTTTAGCAGAAGCTCTGGGAAAATCTGCCCCTCTCCATATATGGGCATTGACGTCACTGAAGTATCCGCCTTGAATGCAGGCGGAGTTATAACAAGCATGCATGAACGTAGCTTCCTTATTTCTGACCAGAGTAGTTAGGAATACAACTAATAAAAACGATGTGTTGCCCTCTGCTGCAATACCTTGAAGGATGGCGTTAGTGTTCATTATTTCCCCAAAATCTAAAGAATTCATAATGGATTTATAAAGTGGACCGACCAGCGACGAAGGGTCGCACCTCGACATGAGAAATCGGGAGGTTTTGCAGGTAAGACTTTTGCTCTATTAAATTTACCCGCGCGCGTGATGTGTGGTCCACTCTGTGTGTGTTGCTTGCCCGCGCACGTGAAGTGAGGTCCACTCTGTGTGTGTTGCTTGCCCGCGCGGTGTGTCCGCGACAGATGCAGCCGGTGATGTGAGGTCCACTCTGTGTGTGTTGCTTGTCCGCGCGCGTGACGTGAGGTCCACTCTGTGTGTGTTGCTTGCCCGCATGGTGTTTCAGCGACAGATGCAGCGGGTGATGTGAGGTCCACTCTGTGTGTGTTGCTTGCCCGCACTGTGTGTCCGTGACAGATGCAGCGGGTGATGCGAGGTCCACTCTGTGTGTGTTGCTTGACCACGCGCGCGACGTGAGGTCCACTCTGTGTGTGTTGCTTGCCCGCACGGTGTGTCCGCGACAGATGCAGCGGGTGATGCGAGGTCCACTCTGTGTGTGTTGCTTGCCCGCACGTGTGACGTGAGGTCCACTCTGTGTGTGTTGCTTGCTCGTGCTGTGTGTCCGCGACAGATGCAGCGGGTTAACGGCTTATTAAAAAGTTCTAAAAAAAAGTTTTTTTTTAAACAAGGAGCGTTGGTCCTGAACCCACAGCCCACCAGGAAATATTTAGAACCTCTGCATCCACGTAGGACACGAGTTTAACTGCAGTTTTAACTCTCACTCTCATAAGACTCCATCGCGAGCTCACTGGGTGCCTTCTGAGTGGATCCTGTATTTACGTCACTCCGGATTTCGGCAATCTTCGGCGGGGTTTCCGGATGTTTCCGGGACTCCGTTGTTGTTGTTGTTTTTTTACACTCGCCTGGCCCAAATGTAAAAATGAAAATAGACATCATATTCTACTACAGTAATTGTCCAATATGGTGAATTGTTACTGTCACGGTGGGTGTTGTCCTTTAAGATCTTTTTGTAAGATATTCCAGGAAACATGAGCAAAGTAGGAGAAGTCCTGTCTAGTTCAGTCCTCACTGAGGGAACACTGCAGGTAATCATGTCTTGAGAGTGCACGCTGTAGCTGCACTCACACAGAGACATGTAGGAGGAGATGTATGATATTATCATACATGTATCGTACGTTTGAACAGCTGCACTGACCAGTTCAAGAAACACGCCGGACATCTAGAGTCAAGAAATCAAAGGTCCACTGACATCATCTTTGAACTCTGCATAAAATGTTACAAGATCTTGTATCATTTTATGCAAAGTTCAAAGATGATGTCAGTGGACCTTTAAAGATGTTTAGACTTGAACACATTTGGAAAGGTGTTTAACTAAAAAACTAAAGTTTGAAAAAGAACCCTTCTGTTTCTATCTCATACACAAACTGTCAGGTGGGTGTGGCCACATCGTTACTTACCCCTTTATATTTGTCAAAACATGTAATTTTTCTGGTTTTGGTTTGAATTTTTTTTGTATAAATGTATCATGTATGATTTTTTTTGTCTTCTTTCAGTTGCAGCCTTCCACAGAAAACTAAGTCGCACCAAGACTTGGCGATTGTTTTTACACTGGATGCCCTTCCTGACACAACCACACACCACCGAGCTACCACAGCCCTCTGTGTGGAGAAGGGAGCTGCCATCTAGGGAGCAGAGGGTGGGGGTTAAGGGTCTTGCTCAAGGGCCCAGAGCGGGGCAAATTAGTGTGGAGGCAGGTGCGGGTGCTTCATTTTTCTCACCTATTTTGATGTTGTAAGTACCGGGAGTCAAACCAGCAACCTTCCAATCACAGGCTCACCTTCTCGAACTGCTGCGCCACCACTGCCCCAAGTATCTCTACATATATACTCTAAATTGTATTGATGTTTGGGGTATAGCTTGTAAATCATTCACCGAACCTGTTTTTGTACTACAGAAGAGAGCTGTAAGAATAATTACCAGAAAGCACTATTGTCACCCTTCAAGCACAAATTGAAATTGTTTAAGTTCCATGACTTGGTGGATTACAATATCCTGTTGATTATGTATAAAGCTCATAAAAATGAACTACCAGTGACTATACAAATGTTTTTTGTCAAACGTAAAAGTTGTTGTAATCTTAACGGAACAGAGATTTTTGTGAAACCAAGATATAGAACTACCTGTAGTTTAAGGGGTTGGTCAACCTCAGTCAATGGAATTGATCTTTGGAATAATTTGGAAACTGGTATTAAAAATGCTAAATCAATGACCATTTTTAAAAATATGATCAAAACAAATTTCTTGCAAAAATATAAATGATAACAATATCGTGTAATAGATGTCTTCTTTGAAATTCTCTTTCTTGGAACTATATGAGTTGTTTTCTTGTCTTCATTCTGTAACTTTTTAGATTGTTTTTTTTTTTTCTTTTTTTTCTTTTTGTCTTGTTTGAATTATCTTTGTAATAGGGGGCAGAAAAAAGAGCTTGAGCTGTCATATTCTGACAGCTCCAACAAAAAAAGTCAAAATAGTATTCCAAGGATAAGCTTTGGGACTACGACTAAGTAAAGAAACCAACAGTGCTCTTGAACCCACAGTTGTGATTTAAAGAGGTTAACTTGTGAATTGTTGCAGCATCGATGTTCTCGTAACCAAAAAAGACAAATCTATTAAACGGATGCATAACCGGAGTACCACATACAGTACATAATGTGCCCGTCGACAAACTATTACCTTGGACCTTGACCTTGAAGCAGAGGCAATGAAACGTGTACGCTGCATTTAGTCTCTGAATGATGGATATGTTTATGGAGTTTCGTTAAATTTTGGTAAATTGTAAAAGGATTGTACTTTGGGGCGGCTGTGGCTGAGTGGTTAGAGCAGTCGTCCTCAGATGGGAGAGTTGGGAGTTAGATTCCACGAGAAGTCACATGTAAAGTGTCCCTGGGCAAGAAACTGAACCCCTCAATGCCTCAGATGTGTGTGTGAATGTGGTAAAGCACCGATGAGTCTTTGTGAACATATAATAGTGCTGCATGAATGGGTAAATGAGGCACAGCTTGTGTTGTAAAGAGATTTGAGGATCTTGATAAGATAGAGGTGCTATAAGTATAAGTACAGTTCATTTACTCGTATAGCACTTTTTTATATAATCAAGATCGTCAAAGCTCTTTACAACACAAGCTGTTCCTCATTTACCTCCACACACACATTCATACAGCACTCTACTACTTTGTACACCACTACAATGATAATCTGACTCTGTAGAGAATAACCAGTGCTTTTTAGATCACCCGCTTCGGATGTTATCATCCATAAAATGGCCCTTATCAGTTATTATCATCCCCATACGTAGCGGTCAGATTGCCCCTCCTGTACCTCCTAGGAGGTTTAAAGGTACATTGTCACCGTTACAAGCGATGACAGCAGGCTCCGTCTTTAGCTACGTGTTAAAGTTTAGAGTAAAGCCTCTGGCATTAGGTTTAGGCACAAGGGTAAGGTGGTTAGGTTTAGGGTCTGGGTTAGGTTTAGGTTTAGGGTCTTGGTTAGGTTTAGGGTCTTGGTTAGGTTTAGGCACAAGGGTAAGGTGGTTAGGTTTAGGGTCTTGGTTAGGTTTAGGGTCTTGGTTAGGTTTAGGGTTGGTCCTCTGGGTCAGGTTTAAAGGAGCTGTATGTAACTTTTCTAACAATATTTTTTTAACATATTTCTTCACTCTGTCACTACCTCCTGACATACTGATTTTAGACAAGTAATCTCTGAAAAAAACTATTGTCCCCTTGCTTCTCTAAAAGCATTTCTAAAAAGCCACAGTGACCCGCCGTTAACCAGCCAATAAAAACAGAGTTTGTAACCAGCCAATAAAAACAGAGCTTGAATTTGAATTTCAGCAGAGCAAGGGGTAACAGAGCCATATATGGCTCTGAGGGGGAGGGACCAGAAACGTGTCTCTGTTCAAAATGTTCCTAAGTTCCAGCGTGTTCCAGAAATTACCAAAGGTGGGCGGATGAACGCTAGGTAGTGCTAAAGCACTATTCCGCTTACAGTGGACCTAAACTTTTTGTCAGCGTTTTTGTGAATTGACTAACTTTTATAATTCTGTAAAGGATTATGAGGAGGTCAATATTAATACTG
>JBBPBX010013805.1:27413-51827 GCA_038048925.1 Garcialebias charrua
TATATTGTATATGGTTACCAGTAGAAACGATTTCAAGGTCTCTATGCTGTATTTGAAATTTTATTAGAAAAAAAGAATTTCAACATACCTAAAAATCTTTTAAATAGTAAAGTGACTACTGGTATCTTTAAAGAGTTAAGCTTTGTATATTTAAATATCCACAATTCAGTCCTTCAGTCATAATGTACATCTTAGATATCCAGAATGCCGTTATTTTACGCAACTGATAGTTCCAGATATTGCAAACAAAATTTTTCCTAAAATGACACCAGTTTTCACCGTGTATCAAGTTTTCAGTTCCTGATATCTACAAATATATTCTTCCTACTGCAGAATAAACATTGTGAACATCTGATTTTATTTTCTCCAAGAAGAAACTTATGTTTCAGACATTTCTTATTGGCTTTAAAGGGGACCACATGTAAGTATTTAAAATTTTTATGTTATGTCTGTGTGCTATCTTGACAATATTAATTCATTTTAATACACAAAATAATTCTTAGATAATTAATTATACCCTTTTTAATTCTGCCATTTTTAACTTTCGTTTTGAACGACCGGTTTCTGATACTGAGTTCTGAAGTCCACGCCCTTCAAAGATCTGTTTACGCCCTCTGTAACAGCCAGTATCTGTAATGTGTTGTTGTTTTAAAATTAGCTCTTTTTTTATTACTCATTTGACTTACTGTTAGTGCTAGCTTAAGATAACTTACCGAAACCCGTCTGAGCGCGCCGCAATTTGCTGCTCCTTTTAGCATTAGACCACCCGAATCCGATGCTAATGTTAGCTTGTTCCTCTTCCGGTGTTCGCCAGCTCCGCTCGTTGCACGCGGAGATTTTGAGAGTTATCGCTGTTCCAGTCAAGACAACACAAAGTTCACCAAGTGTCTCCCGTAAATTAATCCGTAAGGAGAAGGTCCTCGCTGCTGCGAGGCTTCTGCCAGGCTGCTGCGAGGCTGTACAGTTGAAGCTCCGCTCCATCGCGCCAGAAGAGGGTCCCGTTGCCGCCGGTCCCTACGCCGGGGGTCTGCTCGTTTAATTTTTGCCGGCTGCGCGTTGGGAGCGATCGCAAATACACTAAAAATTGAACTAAAACATAAAAATAACAATTATACTTTATTTATAAAGCCATTTAAAAAACCACAGCTGCAACAAAGTGCTGTACACATGAAATTAAGAACATATAAACAAAAGATGAGATGAAATCATGAAAAACAACAGTCATGTGTTTAATACAGAAGTGGGTTGAGCCCAGAGCCATATAAAGTGAGAGTTGCGACACTCCCATAGAGTTCCATTGTAAGAATGGAATGCGGAAGTCACGTGGGTCATGGAGGGGGCGATTTGTTCCATGGCTCTGGTTAAAGTCTGAAGCTGCCTGCAGTAGCGCTCCGTCGCCGCCAGAGGGCGCAGCTCCACAAGGTTTCCATAGCCGTTGTTTGGAACGATTGACCGCCTGTCGGCGACATCAAAGAGTGTCGGAACTCTCTCTATATATGGCTCTGGTTGAGCCTAACCAGGGGTTGCTAGGTGAGGGGCTGGACTCAGGTTGGGGTGGGTTGTCCCAGAGCCATATGGCTCTGGGCAGAGCCATATATAGAGAGAGTTCCGACACTCTTTGATGTCGCCGACAGGCGGTCAATCGTTCCAAACAACGGCTATGGAAACCTTGTGGAGCTGCGCCCTCTGGCGGCGACGGAGCGCTACTGCAGGCAGCTTCAGACTTTAACCAGAGCCATGGAACAAATCGCCCCCTCCATGACCCACGTGACTTCCGCATTCCATTCTTACAATGGAACTCTATGGGAGTGTCGCAACTCTCACTTTATATGGCTCTGGGTTGTCCTCTCTCGCTTTTGACGTCACAAGCGAGATTGACTTCCAGTTTATTTCAAAAACGAAACCTATATTATCACAGTAAAATAAATCTACTTAGAGTAAATAAACCACTGGGTGCATTTTTTTGGCCTTTGGACTGTTTTTTTATGAAGTAAATACCCAAAGTTGAGTAAAAAAACATTAAAAAGTGAATTTTGAATGTGTGGTCCCCTTTAAGACTATAACAAAAATGCTGAAGTGCCATGTGGCCCACACTAGGTGGCGAGAATGTCCACGTGAACAACAAACATACAAAGACATTATTTGCTGGGATTGTAATTGCCATTGTAAAACTTTGGAGTTCCCCTTTTTAAATAAAGAGCTGGAATTCCCGATGACATCACTCTTGACCAAAACAGTGTTTAAACCAGGACTCTTTTAGAGGTTCAATTTTATTTATTGCCAGGTGATACATTTCACAATTTGAACCAACTATAATTTTATAGCTTTTTGTAAGGAGAATTTGGAAAAAAACAACAACTTTATATTGAAAAATGTCTCATTCTGACTCACTTTCATCCTGTGCTCCAGCATCAATGTGTGGCATGGAGGCTGCACAGTTGCAGAGAGGAAAGCTCTACAGAGAGTGGTGAAGGCTGCACAGAAGTCTGTTGGAGTCAGTCTCCCCACCATCACAGACATTTACACCTCCAGATGCAGGAAAAGAGCCACCTGCATCATGAAAGACCTCACTCACCCAGCACACTCACTCTTTGCCCCACTCCCCTCAGGACGGAGGTTGAGGAGCATCAAATGTAGAACCACTAGACTGAGGAACAGCTTCTACCCTGAGGCTGTTAGACTCATGAATAAATAAATAATAAGAATAAACACTGCAAAATATCACATCATGCTGATGCTGATCTGTTTTCTTGTTGCTGTGTTCATTTGTGACCATCTGCTCATACAGACTCATGTTCGTGCTGCTGTTTATAATGATGTTTTTCTACTACATTAGGGCTTAGTGTATTACTAGTTGATGTTTTTCTTAGTTAATCCTAGATGTTATTACTGTTTTTCTCTTGCATTTGTTGTTGGATGTAACTGGGACCCTGTGTACATAATCTCGTTTTCATCACATGTACCACATGCGGTGCAAATGACAATAAAGACTCTCTGACTCTGACTCTCTGACTCTGACTTTGCCAGGGTAGGTCACAAACATGGGAACATAACACAGAAGTTGAAACCCCCCAAAAAAGACTGCCCCCTGTTGGCCAGCTCTAGAATAACTCTTATTTCCATGTAAACAAACAGGTCTTTGCATTATTAAAAGGTTAAAAACACCATAAAAATGCAGCGGCTTCGGATGTTATCAGTCCATTAAATTATTCCATTCCATTCCAGTCCATTATTAGTTGTTATCATCCCCATATGTAGCGGTGAAACTGTACAACCTACCTCCTAGCAGGTTTAAAGGAACAACGGGTGTAAAAATGTATAGGATTTGACTTACTGGTATATTTGTTCACATAGTTCTGCTGTATGTTCCGGTCTTAATTTCAAAGTTACTTCTGGTTGTAATTAGTCATTTGATGTCTACAAAACACATTGATTCTAAGGGGGAGGGAGCGTGACTTTAGGCCCCTCATGGAGTGCTCAGACTTCAGCTCCACAAACAAAAAACTGAATGAGACGGAGGCACTTTGTCTTTTTGTTTGTTTGTTTTGTTTTTGATATTTTCCTCATAAAATAAACAAAGTTTAATTAACAGGATCATGTGACATTGATTTAAAAAAAGGCTCTGTTGTTTACTTGTTTATTTTAGAGCAGCATTAATAGTGAGTATGTGTGGGGAAAAACATTCATTCATTCAACCTTTATTTAGTCAGGTAAATCTTTTGAACCTCATGGGCTCATTTACGAAAGCGACCTGCTAAAACTAAAGAACAATGAACAGCAGTGGTAGAATTTCCTTAAACAATAAACAAACAAACAATAAACAATAGAAAACAAAAGAGAGAAAAAAACAAAAGAAAGTTTTTTTTTTTTTTAACAAAGTATCAAAAAACTAGCAAAACATTATAAGGTAGACGTATAAAATCAAAGACAGGAACAAATCTGCATTGGTTTTTGCCAGGATTCCAACAGATTCTGAAAACCATTTAGAGAAGTCAAGGTCGAGAGCTTCAGATCTTTTTGTAAGATATTCCATGAAGCAGGAGCGGAGTAGGAGAAGGCCCTTTTTCCAAGTTCAGTCCTCACTGACGGAACACTGCAGGTAATCATGTCCTGAGAGCGCACGCTGTAGCTGCACTCACGCAAAGACATGTAGGAGGAGATGTATGAGGGCAGCAGACCAAGAAGTGATTTAAAGATGAAAATGTACCAGTGGAAGAGTCTGCGTGAGGTTAATGATGTCCAGTTAACCAGTGAATACAGGGTGCAGTGGTGGGTACGATAATCACAACCAGTTATGAATCTTAGTGCACCATGATAGACAACATCCAACATCCGCAGGGTGCTTGTAGGAGCATTCATGTAGAGAATGTCACCGTAATCAATGGAGGGAAGGAAAGTCACAGACACAAGGCGTTTCCTAACATTCAGTGATAGACATGATCTGTTTCTGAAAAAGAAACCCAGTTTAACTTTCAGTTTCTTCACTAGGTTTTCCACGTGGAGTTTAAAAGAGAGATGTGAATCGATCAGGATACCCAGATATTTATAGGAATCAACAAACTCAATAGGGACACCATTTGAAGATAAAATCAGAGGAGGATCTGCTGGAACCGCCTTCCTATTTGAAAAAAACATCCCTTTTGTTTTATCAGCATTTAGGACAAGTTTGAGACGGAACAAATCTGACTGGATGATGTCAAAAGCAGATTGCAGTAACTGGAAAGCCTTAGCAACTGTTTTAGCTCGGCAGTAAACAACTGTATCATCAGCATAGAACTGTAAGGATGCATCAGGGATGCATCAGGAAAACATAATTGTTTCTCAAAAGCTTTGTTTTTCATGTCTACACACGTCCAATTTACAATGTATTTTCAAAAAACATGTTTTTCTATTAAAAAAAACACCAGTTTGTGTGCGGCACAACCACAGCAGAAGATCTTTGTTTTTAAAACTATCCATATGACTAATTTTTAAAAAGCATCCATCTACAAATGTATGAATTATTTGACTAAAATACAACTGAGCAGTTGGTAAGGCTGTTGCCGCTCAGCGAGAAGGTCGTTGGATCGAATTCCAGAGTTTGCACGTTCTCTCAAGGTTCTCTGGTTTCCTCCCACAGACCAAAAACACGCATGTTAGGCAGTGACCCGGATTCGAACCGCTATCAAATGACACGTGCCTATTGATATGTTACATATCACTGGCTAGGGCTGGGCCATATCATATAGTTCCCGGTAATACCGGTAAAAAAAGCTTGCCAGGGCAAAAAAAAATTATATCATGATATGCTAATTTCATATGCTAATTTCATGACGTAATACGTCAGGGCGCCCCTCCCCCTTAACAACCGAGCGCTTCAAACAACTGCACACCTCCCCTCCACCAGTCTGTACTGGTGTAATGCTAATTAGTTACTGCTAAAATGCTAAAAACAAACAACGCATGTCAGCTGTCTCACCCCCCTGCTCTAAACTGCAGGTAGAGACAAATGTCTCACCCTCCCCCCGCCCCGCTCTGAGTTACAAACAGTAAAAACATTACACACATGCGCGGCTCCACAGTCGGTCCACGATCAGAGACAGATCAGTTTAAAAAATGAATCAGAGGAATGACACGTTCCTGCATGAACAGAGGAAGCTGAAACACCAACAAGTTTCAGGGTCACCTGGACGCCTTGTCACAACTTGTAGAAGTTACAGCTCATTTAAAGGCAACATATATTTTGTTGTAGGTTACATTTATGCTCAACAAATCTTAAGATTCATTTTATTTAGTTGTTTTAGGAAACTACACCTGCACTTTAGTTTTTGTGGTGGATTTTGTTGATCTATATTTTGTGCAGACTTTTTCAATCTAAATAACAGATCATTTTTATTTTTATACTTGGGAGACTGAATATTGTACTAAATAAAGTAATTTCAGTAAAATGACCCCTTGTTGTTTTTTAAAATTTTATATAATACTGCAAAGCAACATGTTAAGTTAATTTTGTTGAATAAATAAATTTGATTTCTGTTTTTATTATTTTTGTTATATCACGAAATTTATCGTTATTGTGATAATGCTCTGAAAATATCACGATATAATTTTTGAGCCATATCGCCTACCCCTACTGGGCACTTTTAAGAGGGAAATGAAATCAAATCTAAAAAATCTAAAAAAAAATCTATATAACAAAAATGTCGTTTAGTAAACAACACACATGAACATACTTTGTATGCTTAGAAATAGTTTTTTACATTTTTTCTGCTAAATAATGATGCATATTTGTCCGACGCTAGCGATAGCTTGATGCTACCGCAATTTTAGCTTGTAAAATAAACATCTACGAGTGAGGGGTAACAAACTGATGTTAATGAACTATAACATCAGAGTTAATTAATAACCGTTTTAGACTATTTCATTTGTAATGCATGAATTGTCTGTATTTTCACACACTCATGATTTTCAGAACATACCTGTAAGACACGACCGTGTTCTCTTTTTAAGTAGGCTCCCCTTTTTTTCTTCTGTAATGCTGTGGAACCATCCTCTTCTCCATATGCTTTTCGTTTGTAGCAAAAAATAGTTGGCACTGCTCCTGGTAACAGCTCCTGCTTGCCTGGTGTAAAGCCAATGGAGCGAAGTAGCCAGGGCTTGTTCAGGTGGGCCTCTTCAAAGTGCTCACTGCACAGGCGGTCATGCCGCTTTGGAAAGTAATTCTTGCGTTTGAGCTTACATAACCACGCCTGTCGAAGTTTTTTATCTTTCGGGAGCCCAAAAAAAGAAACTCCAACTGTTTTTTCTGTCCGATTAGAACAATTAATTGCTACACACTGAACCATGTTGTCCGCCACTCTTCCACTCACTACTACTGTATGAAGCTACACAATACTGTATGAGGGACAACCGTGGCCCGACCTACGTCATACCTGGGAGCGAGAGCAGGCGGGGGGAGGGGTGTCAAAAACACCGGATGTGATTTTTTTTCCACTTTGCAAATGCTAAATTTGAGTTAGGATGAAATTTTTTGACGTGAAAATTTCTTAACAAGCTTATCTTATGCTTTTCATTAGACTACTGTACTATTAGCTTAAAAACACTTTTCATTTCACCTATGAGCTTTCGAGTATCATGTAGTAGACTACTGTGTACCCCTGAAGTAGCTCTCGATCGGTCTCAAAAGTTTGATGACCTCTATCGTAGAGGGATGGATGGAGCACGAAAGCTGGCGGACAATATTCATTCATACAAAAAGCAAAGGTGGGCGCCAGACCGCTGGAAAGCGCTAAAGCACTAATCCGCTAGCGGACCTAAACAATTTGTCAGCGTTACAGCGGATTGACTAACTTTTATAATTCATAAGCGGATTTGCGCTATTTTTATTTAAAATGCAGTACCGCTAATAACTAATTATCTATCAGTAAAAACGAAAAAAACTTATTTACGAGCTCTTAAATCAACCGGACGACTGCTAACAGACCATATCCTGTCAGCGCCGGATGTGGTCCGTGACAAAAAAGCGTCCCCCTCAGTCTCTTGGCTAGAGAGAGCGCTCTCTCTATAGCAGTTAGCAGCCAGTGTGTTACTCTGCAGCCTTATTGCTTGTTTTCGAAGAGTCAGACGAAGAGTTTTTAACATGGAGGGTGAACTTATGGATGTTTCTCAGCGGCCTACGCGACGCGTCAGCGCCTCATTTGCCCTGCTCAAAATGGCGACGGCCACAGAAGCAAAGGACTTTACAAGAAAACACGGTAAAAACAATTATTTCTTTGCTGAGAAAAAATATATTTCTTAGCTGACTTTATAGCACAAGGTTTTTCTGAGCTTGACAGTTTCACAAAATGGTCAAATCTGCTGGACTAAAAAAAGTAGTTCGCCATTTGCACGTTAGCGCATTAGCATTAGCGTCCGCTAGCGTTGCTAATACATAAGCGCTTTTGAAATTGCGGACCTAAATAAATTAATAAGTGCTTTAGAAATAGTGGAACTAATTTTTGGATTAGCGCTGCCCAGCACTGACAAAAAGAGTCCAGCCTTTAATAAATTTCTGCTGTGAAGATTATTTCTATTATATGACAAATCGACCTTCCTTACCCCGGTATCCCATTCAAACGTCAGCAGCAGCGAGCTGCCTCCGCCTCTTTCCTGCATCTGTGAATGAAAATAGAGAAAAACACACACACGTACACACAATAACACAACAGATTCGCAGCTCGGTTGTTGAAACACCGACCGAACAAGGCCGGTAACCGTGTGTGTGTTTGTGTGGAGCGGTGGGCGTCGTCGGGGTGATCAGATTCACAGGATGACTCACTCCCGTCTGGAGTGATGTTTCACCCCGCAACAGCTCGGCAGTGCGGTGGCACGCGCTGCTTCCAGCCGGACACACCGACAACACGCGAGAAACAACTTTATCCACGCTGTTCCGCTCTGTTTTTTAAAGTTAAAGTGTAGTTTGGAGCGGGTCGTGATCGGACAGTCGTGACGGTTGATTCATTGCCATGGAAACAGTTGCGCTCGCGCGCTGAGAGAGAGGGAGGGCGGGAACCGGTGTTAACTTCAGGGTCGGATAAAAGCTGTGGGATACAAAATTCCATTCATAAATTTTTTTTTTTGCGCCTGCGTTGACTTTTTCACGGCAACTTCCACCACCAACCGGGTGAGTTTCGTTTATTTAATATTTATTATCCACGCAGGTTGAGTTTGTTGTGTTTATTTCATTTAACATCCGCACATTTGTTCAGTTTCACAGTGTTGCATTTAATGACGTTTACATGACAGGACATTTTATGGCGCATTTTCTGTTGCTGTTGAAAAGATCCCAGGGGAGCCAGTGAGTGATGCTTTGCTCGACGGCTGTATGACTCATATACTGTAGTGTTATCTGTAAAGAAGTGGCAGAGGAGCAGTCCTGCTGCAGGACGAGCTGCTGCAGAGCCCCCTGAAGGCACCAGCTGGCTGCTGTGGGCCCTGCAGGTGGCCCTGCACCTGCACTGGAGGGCCACCAACACACACCTGCACACACACACCAGCCCTCTCTGTTTTAAAGCTTCATCTAAAATCATAAAACAAGAGAACAGTCAGTTTTATGTTTTTATTTTTAGGTGTGATTTTAATGCTCATGTGGTTATTTTATTTTTGTATTTATGCACATGTGTGTTTTGGAACAAAAGTATTTGTAATAATTAGTTCCCTTTGGTTCTGTCCACAAGCCTAAAGAACATCCACCTTACCCTGTTCCGAGGTGTTTTTGTGAAAGGTGAGTCAGTTGTCGACGTAGGATCACTTTCTCTCTCAGCGTTGTCCAAAAATCTTTACAGAGGTTGTAAAATTATAAAAATATATGAGTTTTTTTTTTAATCGTGTAATGCACATCGGCGACACGCCAACCGTGTTCATGTCTGCAGGTGACTGACAGAACAGTGAGTCACCGCAAATAAACAACAATGCAACAAAGCCAGCTTTAAATATTTCATTAACACTATGTATAGGCGAGAGAGACGGTTGTTTTATTAAATGAATAAAAATGTCTCCAAAGACATTGTACAGTACATCATTTATGTGTCTGCTTTTAAGAATTTTTAATCAAATGCCTTGAATGTTTTTATGATAGGGACAACATTTTGATTTGATTCTACAGCCTCATGTCCAGTAAAAACAAATAAACTCATTTTAATTCTATTTTTTCGCAGTACAACTGATGCTAATTTGTTTTCATTCCTGGATTCGTTTGGATAAAATCTATTGCTTTTTACATCCATTCTCTCACATTTTTATGTAGAAACAAGTTTGTTGACTTAAAGCTCCACTGACATCATCTTTTAACTTTCCATAAAATGGCACAACATATACTATATATATATTAAGATTGACCTCTGATCGTTTTTGCTAAAACAATGTTAAATTAATTAAAATTCCTCTCAAAAACAGTTTAAAATTAGCGCCTTTTTTTTCACATGATAAATACGGGGTTTCCCGTCGCGCGATTATGACGTCACACACAGAATCGCCTCAACTGCGCACCTTGTTTACAATGGAGAAGATACAAACGCGATCCGTCCAATTTAGCCATTTAAAACTTTATATTTTAGCGGTTTGTCTTCAGAGAAGCCAAAGTTATTTCCAGTAAACAGCAGGTTATAATTTTTTTTCAGCTCCTGCTGGTTTTTGGAGACTTTTCACTTCAGGAAGTGAGCAGGTGTGTGATCACTTACACCAGCTGCAAGTTGAGAGGCAGAAGGAATTCTACAACATGTAAATCGTTTCCACAGCACTGAAATGGTAATATATTAGTTAATGTTTCTAATAATTATTCAACATTATTAGTTATTAGTTTGTGTACAAAACAATTTGCACAGGCTCCTGCTGATCATGTTGCTTCAATTTGTCAGCTTTGTTATTTAATCCAGTCAACATGTTGAAAATATTTCATATTTATTTTTCTATTTAATTTGGACATCACTTGGTGTTATAGTGGTGTATCATTAAAATGATGGAAATACATGACATTAGTTTGACCCATTGTCTTAATATACAGTATACTGCATATAATATATACTGTGTGTGTCTGTGTGTTTTATCATCAATTCACAGAAATGTCTTCACCTGAAGAGTGGACCCAGGTGGAGGAGAACAAACCTTGATATTGTTAAAGAACAGATGGAGACGTCTTCATGATCTGTAGAACATCAGGACTGATGCTGCAGAAAGCTACGTTTGTGCATCAAGACATCAAAATATGCAGAAATACTACAACTGGCCAGAGCATTGAGATGAAAATGAATCAATGAAAATATGAATTTAATATTTTTTCTGACAGTTCAAATGAACATATTGTTTGAAAAAAAAAGGATAACAATGAACCAAGTGTTTCTGTAGTTATGTGTAAATAAAGTTACAGTAGTACACTATATTATCTGTTAGTGTTGAGTTATTCTTTGTGAGAATATTTGTGTATCTGTTTTAATTTCATTCGTTCATCTACAACTCACAGCTCGTACTTTAGTAAAAACAAAATTGGTGAATGTTAAAAAAAACATTTTATTAAAATAAAACCATCCCATATTATCAAATATATGAAAACCTCTGGGGAAACATTAATATGAACAGATTATCAAAAAAAATTGAGTTTAAAAAATATCAGCAAGTGGTGTTTGACTTCATCAGCTCTGTAAAAATGACACTTTACAGCTGTAAATCTGCAAAATCAGAATTTTACTAGAAATTCAATTTTACTGAGCAGCTAGCTGTGTCATTAAGAACTAGTTTCTCCTCATCCTGCTGCTTGTACACTTCTTCAGACTCCACCACCTCCTCGTCCACGCTCCTGGATGTCCAGGTGTTGTAGGTCTGGACGCAGAGGACATCTGGGTCCATTATGGGCTGAATGCTGCATCCACTTTGTCACTTCCCTCATCAGAACCACAGAAAATCAACAGATTTACATCAAAGAATATTGTTGAGTACTATTCTTTTTGTTGATGCAATCTTACCTGCTGTGATGTGAAAGTCTGGGTTGTACTAGTGGTTCAGGAAGAGCCTCAGGTGATGGACTGGAGACCTGGAAACCTGAAAACACAAACAAAATAAAATAAAAGAATAATATATTTAACAGATATTTTAAAAGGGACTAATTTTTTAAACTATAAATTAATGTTGAATAATTATTAGAAACATTAACTAATATATTACCATTTCAGTGCTGTGGAAACGATTTACATGTAGAATTCCTTCTGACTCTCAACTATCAGCTGCTGTAAGTCCTCACAGAGCTGCTGCACTTCCTGAAGTGAAAAGTCTCCAAAAACCAGCAGGAGCTGAAAAAAAATTATAACCTGCTGTTTACTGGAAATAACTTTGGCTTCTCTGAAGACAAACCGCTAAAATATAAAGTTTTAAATGGCTAAATTGGACGGATCGCGTTTGTATCTTCTCCATTGTAAACAAGGTGCGCAGTTGAGGCGATTCTGTGTGTGACGTCATAATCGCGCGACGGGAAAAACCGTATTTATCATGTGAAAAAAAAGGCGCTAATTTTAAACTGTTTTTGAGAGGAATTTTAATTAATTTAACATTGTTTTAGCAAAAACGATCAGAGGTCAATCTTAATGTGCCATTTTATGGAAAGTTAAAAGATGATGTCAGTGGAGCTTTAACTCATGCATGAACAGAAAAGTAAAAATAACAAAATCTACATTCATCGTTAGCGCCTTACTGTATTTTGTTGCCGCCGAGCTGCAGCTCACCAGACAAGCTACAGTACTGTGTTCTCTACCCTGAGAGCTATTGACAGTTCAGATCTTATAAAATGGGAAACGATTATGAAGAGTTATTACCTGTTGTAGATGGCTCTTAAGCAACCTTCGTTTGCAGAAAAAGAAATAAATCTGACAGAGCTAATGGTTAAAACACCAAGTGGAGCCAAGACAATGGTGGACTTCTGTCGTCATAAAACAATTCCATCTCCATCTTTGACCGCTGCTCCGTAGTCGGGTCACGGAGGTAACATGTCCAGGAGAGAAACCCAGACATTCATCTCCCCAGCGAAACTTTCCAGCTTGTCCTGGGGGACCCTGAGACGTTTCCAGGTCAGAGAAGATACACAGTCCCTCCAGTGACTTCTGGGTCTGCCAGTGGGATATGTCTGGAAATCCTCTAAAGGAAGGTGTCCAGGAGACATTGTAATTGAACCACCTTAACTGAATCCTTTCAATGCGGAGAAGCTGCGGCTCTACTCCAAGCTCCCTTTGGATGACAGAGCTCTCACCCCATCTCCAAGGCTGAGGCCGCCTACCCAGAGAAGGAAGCTCATTTCGGCTGCTTGTATCCGGGATCTCCTTCAATCCCTCGTGATTCAAACGTCATGACAACAGGTGAGGGTCAGAACCTAGACAGACCAGTAAATCAAGAGTTTTCCTTTCGATTCAGCTCTTTCTTCACCACGACTGACAAAAGTAACACCTTCCTTACCAGGGAAGAGGACGCAATCTGTCGATCCATCTCCTGTTCCGTCCTATCGTCACTGGTGAAAGATGCCCAGATAGTACTTGAACTCCTCCACCTGCCATCTTTCTAAACATTTCTTGCAAACACCTTTTATAATCTTTTAAGATTCAGTAACTTGCACATTACATAGTTACTTAGTTTTAAAGCACCAGCATTATACTTTGGTTGTGGCCTCGCTTGGACTAGTCGCAAATTCATCATCTCTAAACTAAGGTCGTTCAAAGGCCTATCTACAACAGGCAAGCTATATAAGGTGCATAATGTTTTCAAATACACTACTTTAAAAGACTTGAGCTATTTCTTTAATGTTAAATTTCTGTGTTTAATATCTGGCCCTTTCAGGCGAGAGGGAAATTATGTTAAATTCACAAAGGTGAAAACTTTCATGTAGATAATTTAATGAAAAATATCTTTAAGGATAAGGATGTCTACGTTGAATTTGATCTTTGTTAAAATAAAATAAAAATTGTCCATGTACAGTGAAATCTGTGGCCCAAAGACATAAGGGATAAACGTTTAGGCTTGTGTTTTTATTCTCTGATCTCTAATCAGTTTTACTGCATCATCTGTGAGCCATAATGTTAGACCTCTGTTTCACAGGTGAGGACTATGGACCCTAAAACGGAGAAGAGGTTCCACAACTTGACCCTTGAGCAAGTCCAGGCTCTTGACCAAGTCCTGACTGAGGTAATCCCAATCCACGGGCGGGGAAATTTTCCCACTCTGCAAGTGAGAGCAAAAGACATCATCCGAGTGGTGAAGGACCGGCTGATCGAAAGAGACATCCAGGTTAAAGACATTCGCCTTAACGGAGCGACTGCCAGTCACGTCCTGGTGAGGGATAATGGCCTGGGCTACAGAGACTTGGACATCATTTTTGGAGTGGAGCTGCCCAGGCAAGAGGACTTCCAGGTAATTAAGGAGGTGGTGCTGGGCAGCCTGAGAGACCTTCTCCCCTGTGGGGTCAACAGACGGAAGATCACCAGCCTCACAATGAAGGAAGCATACGTGCAAAAGATGGTGAAAGTCTTCAACGAGCATGACCGGTGGAGCCTGATCTCACTTTCCAACAGCAGAGCCAAAACAGTGGGACTCAGGTTTGTCAGCTCACTTCGAAGGCAGTTTGAGTTCAGCGTGGACTCTTTCCAGATCATCTTAGATCGCATGCTGGAGTTCTACTGGGAGACGGAAAGGAAGCAAGGATCACAGGGGGCGCTGACCGCCACTGAGGACTTGTCTAAAAGAGAAAACGACAAGGATGCCAATGAGGAGCAAGAACATTCCAGAGGTTCTAAATATGACAGAGAGGAAAAAGCTTCAACAACCAGAACAGATACTCCACATCTGGATGAAGCTGGTGCTGCATTTGTTGGAGACGTTCATGAAAAGGAAGATGGAAAGCACATGGCACAGCAGGTGTCCGAACCTGAGATAAATACCTTACAGCAGGTGGAAGATGTGGATGATATTGAAGATGTTCCTTCAGAGGACATATCAGAAGTGTTTGAACTTTGTGAAGAAAGCGAGCAACAAACGGAATCATTTAATTGTGATTATCCCATGGCGGCATCCCCAAAAACTTTCTTTAAAGATGACATGGATAAAATGATGACACATGAATGTTTAAATCTCCAAACAAAGGAGGAACTACGCGAGTTGGTGTCTGTAACCACTGCTGAAACATCAACTTCACAGGAGGTAGCCATTTGTGAAAAGAGTACACAGTTAGAAGTAGACGTCAGCAGGACTGAAACTACCGGTACCCCAGTCATACAAGTTTCACACTCAGAATTCTCCTTTCCTCCCCCAGCTAAAAAGACTTGCAGCACAGACCGCAGTACTTGCAGTACTCTGGCACAGGACATTGTGCCGGAGTACATCCCTTCGCCCAAATTACAGAGAAAAATGTCTCGGAAGTTGATCAGCAAGCCTGAAAAATGGTCACTGCTTACGGATGTATCTGACATCACTACACAGCTCTTCGTACCCATAGAAATACTGAAACCTGTTCAGCCAACGCATCCCACGCAGGATGGTACGCAAGTTTGTGGCTCAGATGTCCCATGCTCAAAATCAGAACCATTTGAAGGTAGTGGTGCCCCTACTGTTCCCACTTTCAGTCCAGCCAGGGCACCTCAGGAAGGTCAAAGTACAGAACAAATTGTGAAGCCAAAACATTTGAAGAAGCCACCTGATTTAGAGGCTCAAAACCAAACATGTGCAACAAACACGCCTGCAGGAAACTTCGGTTCTGAACCTGCAGATGCCATCTCAATGTGCTCATGGATCACGGCTGAAGGGGAACCCATCATTGCCGTTGAAGCCAAGTGCATGTACGGAGACTTTGACCAGGCGATGGACCATCTTCGCCAACGCCTAATTGCCACCAACAACCCAGAGGAGATCCGCGGAGGGGGACTGCTAAAATACAGCGACCTGCTGGTGAGGAACTTCAGGCCAGCCAGCGAGACCAAGATCAAGTCTTTAGAGCGTTACATGTGCTCCCGCTTCTTCATCGACTTCCCTGACGTGAGCGAGCAGCAGCGAAAGATCAAGGCTTACTTGCAGTGCCACTTCGTTGGCAGTGAGGAGGCGAGCAAGTATGACTTCCTGATGACCCTGCGGCGGGTGATAGACGAAAGCACGGTGTGTTTGATGGGGCACGAGAGGAGGCAGACGCTCAACATGATCACCGTCCTGGCTTTGAGGGTGCTGGGTGAACAGAACGCCATCCCCAACACGGCAAACGTCACTTGCTTCTATCAGCCGGCGCCGTACATGACAGAGCCCATTTACAACAGCTACTTCATCCCTCAAGCCCAGCCCCCGCTTGTCTACCACCCCTACCCTCTACAGGTCCACATGCACACTGGACTTGTGTAGCTGAAATGTTCCTTTGAAGGCATGCAGCCTGCTTTCAGCATGGTGCTCTGCAAACAGAGGCACGAATGGAAGTTTTATCAACAACCAGGCAACCACGGGGCGCTGTGCTCATGTTTTTAAACCCCTCCTGCGTCTAACGTCAAAGAAATCAAGAGGTCAGGACTGCGAGGCACCTGGAGGCCAACACGCACCCTTTCAATGTGACCACGCGAAAAGAAACCCAAAGGAAACCAACTAGAACAGAGTTGAGGCTCCTTCTGAGCGGCCGTTCAGTTGTGGAGGGTTCCGTACTGATCGCCCACCTGAGTTGAGGAGACTGTGATGTGTTCAAGTCTTTAAGGCGAAACTTCTATATTTAATCTGTCAAATACCTGTTGGCTAGAAAAGCATTGGTTCGAATGAAGTTTGGGTCGTGATTAGAATCTCATTGATGTTTTAGTGATCCATTCGTCTCTGTAGGGTAAAGTTCAACATGTGACCTGTTGAAAATTCAACACAGTTAACGTCGGAATAGATTGCTGTACTTCCATAATGTGGTAATGTATCTGTGAACGTGAACGCCTCATTTCAGAGGAATCCAAGGTTTAAAACAACTGTATTAGTGGGTGAATATAATAAGAATAATTATATCAATGATAGTGTTTAGGTAGGTTCATTAAACTTATACCTGACAAACTTTACATTTACACAACTTTCAAAAACATTTTTCTTGTAATTATTTAATTGTCTAATGTTGGCTAAAAGCAGTAAGTGTGGGCTAAAAAGGACCATTTTGACACAACTTAATGCATTCCCAAGTACCCCTTGTAGTCATTCTTGTGATCTATACCGGTAGTTGTTGATATTTTTTTCAAAACAGACAAAAAGTATTTTCTTAAGGACTCGGAACAAACTCAGCAAACAGCTGGACATGGTTTTTGTTCTCTAGAGTAACAGTCTTCTTTCAAACATCAGCACTGACAACTTAAATTGTGACTTTTGTCTGTGAATATAGTAAAACTTCAAAATAAATAAGTCTTCCACACACATCATGATAAAGAAAAAGACACAATAAACGATAAAACATATTGAGTTTCACAAAAACACAGATTTTTCCATCCCCAGATAAGATGTGCTCAGAAAATAATGCGTCAAAAACAAAACCATCTGTTAAAATAAAAATGTATATAGGAGGTCATTTAAGTTTGATTTTCTTAAAACTCAAGAAAAAAAATCTAATCCATAATTAAGAACAAAAAAAATGAATATAACCGAGTTTACCTGGATTTTGATAGCTCAAAATAAACAACTTTACAATTTTTCATGTGGAAAAAAAAACTATTTGTCACTTTGTGGAAGTACAAATCAGAGGTTCAGCTTTTAATTTATAAAATGAATTTGAACCCGAGTCCTTGCTTGAATGCAGATAGCATGTTGAATGTATCTAACGTCCAGACTAAATAAAATGTTTCCTATATTAAATGAAGTAAACATCATGTGGGGTTTGTGCCTGCCATTGCGTGCAAAATGTTACTGCATATTTAATTAATTTACTACAGGTTATGTCTCTGTCTCGGTGCTGCTGTTCACAGTACATGAGTGTTGTTTAAGACCGAAGCATCAGGACATGTGAGAACGCTGAGACCGAAGCACAATGTGAATTAACTTAGATGTTGTCGAGTCATGAAGGTGTTTGACTTGCTTGTGATTGTTCGAGTAAAATTATACTGCGTGCGTCTGTCTCCCAGCAAATCTTCACAGTGGTTGTACTTCTCTTTAAGGTTGGTTCATGTATTGTCACGAAGAAAGAAGCAGAAATACATGTGTTGTGGTATCTTGCTGGTCATGATGTAGTTAATGTGACAATAAATGTAACAACGCTTGCTGTTTGCAGTGTCCTCTTGTTCGTCTGAGATTTAATCCTTGTTTATTTCGCATTAGCATGAAAAGATAAACTTCAAATTACTGTACACAAATCCATTCTGGCGTTAAAGCTATACTTTTGGCAAGTTTAAAGGGACAGTTTAGCCATTTTAAATTGGTGTTAGCACCTGTCAGTAACGGGACAGAGTATGTTGAAAAAAGAAGTCCTACCTACAGGAGTCGTATGTCGGGCTAGCCATTAGGCTAGCTGGGGACTTAAATCATGTTTTTTTAAGGCATAAAAACAATTTAATCTAAAAAAATGTCATTCTAATGTGAAATAATGCTGTAGTTGTTCATTTTGTCAGTTTTCTAAACCAAATGTCTGTGCCGAGGTTGGCCTGACAAAGCACGCTAAACAGGCAGAATATGTTAGCAGCTAATGACATTCTGTCACAATGGTACGACATTTTTGAGGGAATGTTCTTTTACATTACTTTGCTAAAATTGTTATAGGCCCAATCTGGCTCACCTTTAGAAGACCCGCTTTCTGAATGTTTTATTCTATATGGCTGATAATACCTGACCTGTTGTAGATAGCTCTGTTCAGTTTGGAGTTCTGCCTGGATTGATGAGCTATAGTCCACAAACACAGCTGGCTGCTGTGACTTCAGTCTCAAACAACGTACAACAGTTCACGCAGACCTTTACACCATAGCCAGTTTTTAGTCATTCCAACAGAAATGTTATATTCCTGCAGGAAACATTCCAGGCTGCACTAAGTGCTACAGCTAGCTGCCTCCACTACTTGTTCTGGCAGATAAGCACAACATTCTGTGTAAATAATGTAATGCAAAAGCAACAATATCGAATTAGCTTCTAAAATCGTTTATTTTTTATTTATTAGGCGTTTTTTTTAAACGGCAGCAGTTCATTCAGGTCTTGGTCTTGCTCAGACCAGTTGCTAGCTTGTCAGTCTGGTCAGAAATAATCAGTTTCTCCAAACGGATCAAAACAGTAATCTACAACAGGTAAGATACTGTTTATGACTTTTTTCTTTTTTGCAAAAAAAAAAAGACCTTAAGAAACCTGAACTATTTCTTTAAGGGTCATAAAGTCTTGGCATGAACAAGTCAACTTTATTTATAAAGTACATTTGCAGCTGTTACCAAAGTGCTTAACAATAACACCGAGAGTAAATTACCGGTAATGGAAAAAATAAAATTAATGAGAGTAGGCTACTGAAAAATTAAATGCATTAAAGAAAAAAAAAAAACTAAGCGTGAAATGCCAGAGAAAACAACGCTTTTAGCAGAGATTTGAACACATAATGTTGGGGTGCAGATTGTTCCAAAGTTTGGTGCCCATGACTGTAAAAGCCCGATCTCCTCTGAACTTCAATCTTGTTTTTGGACCAGCCAAAAGCAGCCGATCAGATGATCTCAGGGCTTGAGAAGGAACATGGTTCCAGTAGCTCAGAAAAAAGGGGTGCGAGGCCATTAAGGCACTTACAAGGTTAGCAGGAGAATTTGAAAATCAATTCTGATGCACACAGGGAGCCAGTGAAGGGAGGACAAAACTGGTGAAGCATGATCAAACCTACAAGTTCCAGTTACGAGACCAGCAGCAGCATTCTGGACGAGCTGGAGACGTGACGTGGAGACCTGATGGAAATGAGAACAAAGCACTTCTCTAGTCGCATATTGATTGTTTTGCTTACTGTACATCCAACTCCACAATATGACCAACACCACGGGCAGCGTCACACCCGCTTTGCTGCGTATTGAAACCCAGATGTTGAACAGTCACTTAAACATTTGCATTTAAATTATTACACCAGAATGCTTCAAAATTTAACTAAAGGTCACATTTTGATCAAAATACCCACACTGGCCTTGACTCAGTTCCCTCGTGATATAAAAAAACACAGACATTTCTTCATTAAGGGGTGATTTTCCAGTAGCTGTGACTCTAGGTGTGGTGGAGCAGTGCGTCACACATTAAACCTGTTTGTCCCTGGTCTGACTCAGCCCCAGCTTTCAGTGCGTTCAAGCTGCTGCAGAGTCCATTTAAGTTTGTGCGTCCATTACAATCAATTGACAGACCTGGTGTTCTAGAACATGTCTGCCTTCAGTCGACGCATAGCTCTCCATATAGTAAAAACAGATGGATGACTCAATCCCAGCGCTGCTGAACAGCTCCTTGAGATTTTATTCACACGGAAGAACGCCTAAACTCAAATAGGGATGTTTTTGTTGTCAAGAAAGTCCTTTTTATTAAAAAAAACAAAACAATACAACCAGAACATTTTATAGAAAAGTCACTGCATGTGTTTCACACTTACAGCAGAATGTTAACATCTAATCTTTGCCTCTACTTTCTGAAAAGACTCCAACATCAGATTAAATTGTCTCACACAATAATCCAGAGAAACTAGTTAATGCCAGTTTGTGTTTTATTCCTAACCTCATTCAAAAAATTTAAAGAAAATAGAAATTCTGTCACGCTAAAACCACATCCTGAAACTCGAGACGTTTGGATTCGAGCAGCAGAGATCAGAACGTGAGTCATCTTCTCCATCACCTGCGTCAGAGCGTTCGCACGACAGCACGGCTTTTTGTAAACATTATAAAAAAAACATAATGGGCTTAAAAAAATAAGAATGAAAAGACTTTGATTTTCAATGGCACATTCAATCACTTTTTTTTTGTTTTTTTGTTATAGAACACAGTGATTACAAAAAAAAAAAACCCTGACGGGTGCAGCTGATCCACCTCGGCGTGAGAAACGCATCAGTCCTTTGATGGTTTCAAACACACGGAGAAGAAAATATGGACAAAAAAAACCATTCAACCATAAAAAAAAGCAAATAAAAAATGATGGCACAGTTCAAAAGTCTTAGACAAAAAAATCATCAGCTGCCACGTGGAGTAGATAAATGTGCAAATATCTGTTCCTCGTCATATAAACAAGAAAAACACAACAAAATAAATATTCATGTGGAAGAGTTGCCAAATAGGAACCTTTGTGTTTTTTGTTCAGAGTAAGAGGAAGCAACTATAAATAGATTCAGATTTAGTACCAATACCACAGGGGTGAAGTGGTTTGTCACAAACGCAAAATAAGAAAGTTTCACTCAGTTAAAAGATAAAAAAATGTGATGCTCTGGAAGAAACATTTAACATTCGTAAGCGGAGGATGTCAGAAATGTTACTATGGTTTTGTTTTCGACTGGTATTGCTTCTAATAATGAGCAGTAAATAAATAAAAAAATCTATAATCTGATTCGTGGGCGTCAGACTGGAACAACCGCCTGAAGCCTTTAAATCACATAATTTCAAACTCAAGAGCCACGGGACAAATCTGGTGTCTGGAATCATGATAATTTAAATGTAAAATATTGAACGTCTTCTAATTTAAAAAAAAAGAAGATACATAATTTAGTGTAGACTTCTCTTGCCAGCTGGCTAACTTTGAAGACAGAAAGACGGCTGGGTCATTCTATCATTATTGATTCTGATGTGGAAACAGATCAAACTCTTGTTGAAAAGATATTGGGTTAATGCATCAGCTGAAGTGGCCCGTGGCTCGGACAAAGTTTTTAAATTTTGGCTCCTTTTGGTAACAAGAGTTTGACAAGTTTAAATGGTCGCACCAACAACGTGAGCACCGTGTTGTCTTCGGCTTCCTTCTTTGGTGACGGGTGAGTGAAGTGAAGCAGAGGGAGTTTAGTGTTTTAATAGTGAGAGGCTGGAGACGAGGAGGAGCAGTGCCGGGTCGAACCGGACCCTCCGGTGCGCAGTAAGGCCCGACGTGACTTAGTTCAGCTGGAGTGGGGAGGTGTGTGTGTGTGTGTGTGTGTGGGGGGGGGGGTCTGTGTCCACCAGCGAGGAAACATCCGTGGCAGCAGTTTCTGAGCACCAGCTTGAGGTTTTATTAGCAGTCTTGAATAAAGAGGATCATATATTTATATATTTTATATACACACTTGTACAAAAGAAAAAAAAGAAAAATCCCTGATGTCATGTTTAAAAGTTTTTGAGGTCTGAAGGGGCGGGGGTGGGGCTGTCAGTGACCCCAGCCCATGAGGTGGCTGACGCGGGCCTTCTCGGTCATCCGTCGGACCCGCCCTGAGCGGGACATGCCCAGGTTCAGGGGGTCGTCCCTCGACCCGTCCTCTTCCGACTCGTCCTCGTACACGACTGTCCTGCGGCCCTGGTTTCGCGTGTTGACACGTCCAGATTTGCACCGTTTTCCTCTCAGACTGCAAGTTGCTGCTGGCCTCGCCTGGACCTCTTCCTCAGGCCCCTCCTCCTCCTCGGGCTCCTCTTCATCCTCCTCGGGCTCCTCTTCCTCGTCATCTTCCTCTTCCTTTACTTGTCTTACATTCACCTGTTGCTGTGGCTCCTCTTCCTCCTCCTCCTCCGACTCCTCCTCCTCTGACTCCTCCTCCTCTGACTCCTCCTCCTCTGACTCCTCCTCCTTCATCAACGGCTGCAGCAGTCGAGCTTTTTTAGGGCTCTGTGCCGCCTCCTGTCCTCCTGTGTGCGTCCTCTTTCCTAAGGCCACCATCGTTTCCTTCATCGACTGGTGCATCTTCAGACGGGGAGCTTTGCTGTAGTCGTGGTCTCCCCCCTCCACGTACTCCTCGGCCTCGGAGTTACAGCTGCTCCCGCTGTCCGACGAAGAGGAGGAAGAACTCGATGATGAGGTGGAAGACTCCGAGGAGGAGCTGTTGGAACCAGACGCCTCCTGGTCATCGTAGGACTGCAGCGCTTCTTTCACCTGCTGCTGCCTGGAGCCGCTACTGAGATGTAAGCTACCACGGTGGCCTGATGTACACACAAACACACAACCGTGAACACACATCATGTAAACACAAACACACAACCATGAACACACCTCATGTAAACACACAACCATGAACACACCTCATGTAAACACACAACCATGAACACACCTCATGTAAACACAAACACACAACCATGAACACACCTGTTGTACACACAACCATGAACACACCTCATGTAAACACACAACCATGAACACACCTCATGTAAACACACCTCATTTAAACAAACACACAACCATGAACACACCTGATGTACACACAAACACACAATCATAAACACACCTGATGTACACACAACCATGAACACACCTGTTATACACACAACCATGAACACACCTGATATATACACAACCATGAACACACCTGATGTACACACAACCATGAACACACCTGTTGTACACACAACCATGAACACACCTGATGTACACACAAACACACAATCATAAACACACCTGATGTACACACAAACACACAATCATAAACACACCTGATGTAAACACAAACACACAATCATAAACACAACTGATGTAAAAAAATAAACACACAATCCTACAATCACAAACACACATGATGTAAACACAATCATAAACACACCTGATGTAAAAATAAACACACAATCACACAATCATAAACACACCTGATGTAAACAAACAATCATAAACACACCTGATGTAAACACAATCAAACAATCATAAACACCTGATGTAAAAATAAACACACAATCACACAATCATAAACACACTTGATGTAAACACAAACAATCATAAACACACCTGATGTAAAGACAATCAAACAATTATAAACACACCTGATGTAAAAATAAACACACAATCACACAATCATAAACACACTTGATGTCAACACAAACAATCATAAACACACCTGATGTAAATGCAAACACACAATCACACAATCATAAACACACCTGATGTAAACACAATCAAACAATCATAAACACACCTGATGTAAATGCAAACACACAATCACACAATCAAAAACACACCTGATATAAACACAATCAAACAATCATAAACACACCTGAAGTAAACACAATCAAACAATCATAAACACACCTGATGTAAATGCAAACACACAATCATAAACACACCTGATATAAACACAATCAAACAATCATAAACACACCTGATGTAAATGCAAACACACAATCATAAGCACAGCTGATATAAACACAATCAAACAATCATAAACACACCTGATGTAAACACAATCAAACAATCATAAACACACCTGATGTAAACATAATCAAACAATCATAAACACACTTGATGTAAACACAACACAACAATCATAAACACACCTGATGTAAACACAACCAAACAATCATAAACACACCTGATGTAAACACAATCATAAACACACCTGATGTAAACATAAACACAAAAACACAATCAAACACACCTGATGTAAACACAAACACACAATCATAAACACACATGATGTAAACACAATCATAAACACATATGATGTAAACACAATCATAAACACACCTGATGTAAACATAAACACAAAAACACAATCAAACACACCTGATGTAAACACAAACACGCAATCATATACACATATGATGTAAACACAAACACAAGGGATGACTCTGTGTCCTAACTTCAGTTTCAGATCAGAAGTCCAAGTCGTTGTTGGCATACCTGATTTTTTCACAGGACTTCCTTGGCTGCGGGGCACTGGATGGGGCTCTTCATTGCTCCCCTCCTGGTCGTCCCCCGAACTGGGTGAAGATGGGGTTTCATCTTCTTCTGCTACACTGTTGCTCTGCTGAGCTGAAGATACAACACAATAATTCCCCAGCAGAACTATGTCTACACTAAACAAAA